>CM049407.1:8725000-8775000 GCA_026929865.2 Hyperoplus lanceolatus
CCATGCATTGCTTCTAATTGTATTATTGGGTGGGCAGGACAGCCTGCCTCCAAGTTACCTACCCGCTTATAGTGGTCACTGGTCAGCTGAGCCGGCCCAAGGCATAAGCGAAATGAGCGGTTGCTTAGGGGGCCCCCCCAATTTATTTTTTTATTTAGTTTTTTTTTTAGTTTGTGTGTTTGATATCAACATCATAATATGTAAATGTAAATTATCATACAATAAAAGGAATACGATGTTTTGGTAGATAGTTAATATCTTAATAATTGAATCAGTTCATCTGGGAAGTAATCCGAGGTTAACTGATCACGTCACGTTCAAGTCCATGGCATGCACAGTTAGTATTGAGTTTATTTAAGAATATTGTAAAATGGGGCTGCCCTCAGTTGCCCATACACTGTGTATAGTCTATAGCCTATTTCAGCCTCATCTGTGGAAAAAAAGATAACCGGACAACAGAGTTCTTCTACTTCGTTCCTCTCACTGCATTTAAATGAATTCATTATATTACAGAAAAATATGTCCCGTAAAAGAAAAAGAGCACCAAGCCCATCCAAGAGGACCCTGCATAATATTTTTATATTATTTCAAATTTATATTTCTATGGAAAATCCATGTGTCTTTCTTCAATAGCTTCTAATTCATCCGACCCAGTGTCTCCAAATTATTTGTTCACACAAAATTCCTCAGATTTAGCCTCTTAATTTTCCTCTCAAAGTGCACCAGATTCATAGCCTGGCATTCCCAGACCTGCCACTAGGCGCTGGCAAATTAAATTTGCTGCGCGTGTTGGTCTGGACACGCTCCGTTGAAGCTTTATCAAGAAAGCCAGAAATCTGGCTATGGTTTCAATTGGTTCTATCTAATATGGGCGCGCCAGAGCCCCTTATATGGTACTCTGGGGAGGACGTAACCGGATGACGACAGTGACGTGCATGCGACGTCGAAGCCGTGATAGTAAACATCAAAGATGGCTGCGGATATGTTGTGTGAGTTTGAGAATGCTTTGGCCTCGACCCTTAACGATTTGGAAGACGGCACTCAAATCTTTCATTAGCAAGTAAGTGGAATGTTCTAATTTGCCGACCGACAACGGCAAACGTTTAATTTAACAGTTTAACAGCTGTTCGCTAAACGAAAGGGGCTTATGTCGCCTTGTGCATCGCTCTGATTGGTTGTAGTGCTATCCTTCTCCGTGTAGTGGCATTTGAAATGCACGAGTAGGAGCCGCCCCTTGAGTTGGAAATTACTATTGATCGTGGCCAGACCCTCTATCGTTCAAGATATCAGGGTCTGGATTTCCAGGCTACCAGATTCATGCATTTCACTTTAAAAAGGTAAAAAATATCTCCCGGGGGGGGCATACCCCCGGACCCCCCTAGCAGAGTTGTGACCTCGGCTGGCTACTATTTTCACCCAGCTGGACATTGGAGCCAATAGTGGAAATACTATATATCTGTGTATTACCTAGGGGGCAAAACCCCTTTTTTTTTGAAAAACAGACATGGAGCGTTGTAAAAGGTTGTTCACCAGAAATGATATCCAGGACCTTCCAGGATCCCAACCTGGGAGGACAACCTTGTCAACAAGCTGCTGGAAAGCTACAGCGGGTCGACATAGAGCAAATCAGAACCACTGTTTAAGCGAATGGGGGGTGGGCTAATGGGGAATTTTTTAAACTTATATATATCATTATGAAACTTTGCAAGTTGATTACTGACATTAAAACAACAACTTTTTGTATTACAGTATTTTCCAAAAGGTTTGAATAGATATGAAAAATCATCAATATCTTACTAATGATGCGAAAATTTGCATATCTGCAAAGCCCCAAAATCTAGATGTTGGAATCTGCAAAGCCCCAAAATCTAGATGTTGGAAGAAAACCAAGTCAATTTGTTTTTAAATTTTTAAAACAAAACAAGTGTCCGACTGCATGAAGCCTTTCCTAATCACAGTTAAAATTTGATCAATAACCCATAGAAAATACATTTTTTACACTGTTTTTTCCAAGGGAATGTCTAGCCGTTTCCTAAAATAGCAGCTGGAGACTCCAAAAGGACACTTTTGGTCCATAGCACATGAAATGTAACTGTGTAAAAAATGTATTTTCTATGGGTTATTGATCAAATTTTAACTGTGATTAGGAAAGGCTTCAGGCAGTTGGACACTTGTTTTGTTTTAAAAATTAAAAACAAATTGACTTGGTTTTCTTCCAACATCTAGATTTTGGGGCTTTGCAGATATGCAAATTTTCGCATCATTAGTAAGATATTGATGATTTTTCATATTTATTTAAACATTTTGGAAAATACTGTAATACAAAAAGTGTTTGTTTTAATGTCAGTAATCAACTGGCAAAGTCTCATAATGATATCTATAAAATTCCCCATTAACCCATCCCCATTCACCCCCATTCACTTAAACAGTGGTTCTGATTTGCTATGTCGGCCCACTGTAGCTTTCCAGCAGCTTGTTGACAAGGTTGTCCACCCAGGTTGTGATCATGGAAGGTCCTAGATGTCATTTTTGGTGAACAACCTTTTACAACGCTCCATCTTCGGTCTCTCTGCCCAGTGTGCCCACCTAAAATTTCTACAGGCCCACCCTAATCTGACTGTCTAGAACCGGGCCTGCCTCCAACCCTTGCCACAAACCATTCGGTGGACGCAGCATATGCAAATAAGACCAAACTTGAAGTTTCTGGCCAGAATGCAAAATGCAATGAGTGGTGGAAAACTCACACTGCACATCACCCTGAAAACACCATCCCTACCATGAAACATGTTGGTGGCAGCATCATGCTGTGGGGGTCCTGTTCTTCAGCAGGGACAGGGAAGCAGGTCAGAGTTGATGGGAAGATGGATTGAGCCAAATACAGGGCAGAAAACCCTGTTAGAGTCTGCAAAAGACTTGAGACTGGGTGGGGGTTCACCTTCAATGAGGACAACTACCCTAAACATACAGCCATATCGAGGGCTTGGCGCAAAAGGGGCGTAAGTGTCATTTTCAGAATTTTACAGGAGAGCAAAAACAAACTGGATTTTAAAAAAATATGGATTTTACTCCACAAACTTTACCTTGGCGTCGTTCTGCAGGAGTATCTCCGTCATTGCTCGTCCTATCCCCATTGCAGCCCCGGTCACTACCGCCACTTTGCCATCTAAAGCCATTTCAGCTGCTATAGGTCACAGGCATGGACATATAAGGTCACAGGAGAGGAGCTGCGACTGTGAGGTCCGGGTCCCTGCACAAGATAGTGAGTGAGGAGAAGTCAGTTTGTTTTTTGTACACACTCTGACACCGCCCATCTCAGGAGAAAAATTGAGTAGAGTCCAGCTGTCACGCCAGGGTCTTTGTCTCCGGGGCTGCAGCTGGATACTATTGGAAAAATTCCTCGCGTGCTAAATCATCTAGCAGTAGTTAGTGCGTCCTCGCGTGACGTGGGTGAGTTGCGTTGCGTGCACAAGATTCAGGGGATTATTTTTATGAATATGGCATTTAAAAAAAAAATTCTAATGTATTTTTTTCCTATTCTGCATTTCCTGATTCTGAAAAATCTAAATAAACAACTTAGAAGGCAAGTGATATGAATGTTTTGTAAGTGTATCAAGGAGATCACGTTAAAATGGCAAATGTTCACATGGAGTTTGGAACGAGAAGGCAGCCTACAGGTTTTCTCAGCACACACTTGTTGTCTAGGGCTACACGTCTATGTGGCCACTAGATGGAGGTACAGAGCTGTGTGACCTTACAGCTGGTATTCATGGAGATATATCGCCATAAAGAGGTCAATGGCTTATAAATAGTGCATCAAGAATTTCAGTTCCACTACATTTTGCTGTACTATCTGTAATATCTTCTCCACCCACAACTCATTTCTAACTTTTGTATTTTTCATTTAGGGGAAATGAATGTTTGGGGTAATGGGTTTTGTATTTTCTGTGACGTTTTGATCAGCTGTTCTCAGGTTTGGCAAAACCCTTAATGACAGCACTGACAAGTTGTGTTTTTCACACTGGTTTGACCCACATAATGTTGGCAAAGTTTAGTTTCATTGACTTGGAATTAATTGAAGGAGCTGAATCTAATGCTAATGATGAGTTATGGTTAGCTAGTTTGTAGTTGCAAAGTGCTTCATAGTTACCTTTTTAGGGCCTCTTAACAGGTGCTCTAAATAAACACTCGAAAAATATAAAAGTATTTTCTAATAGGCATTTAAGAAGAGGACACAAGAGCAAGTTGCTTAGAGTAATTGTAAGAATTCATAATAGTGCAACTTTCAGGTTGGCTCAAAAGGCCTGTTATGTGTTTACTTTTCGGAACAAACAAATATTATAGTCCTGTACCTCTATACGAGATAAGTCCAATGTAAACTGTAAGACTACAGGTAGGTGCCTTATATGCATAAAAAGCTGGGTTTGATATAGTGCTGATCAGGCCTGCAGCATCATGTGTTCATTTCCCTCAATCTTCCCTGCAGCACTTTTTGTCAGTACAAGTACATGAATTATGAAGAAGAAGAATTAAACATCCGGTTGTAGGTGTATGAAAATGTTAATCGGTGCATCACACCCTTCCCAGATACAGTAGCGGCATGTTTGTGAAGTTTTTTTACCCATGGTGTGTGTGTGTGTGTGTGTGTGTGTGTGTAAAGGACACCTGTCGCTTAAAGGAGTATAGATAAGCACTCTTGGCAAGACTGCACATGCTGAGTTTACCGGGGGAAATATTCCAGTAAACTCCAGTGGGAGTCTGGCTAGAAAGTTCTATTGCAACCTCAAGAAAAGTGCACGCAATACAGTACATTATTTGACTTCTTTTTTAATACAACAAGAACTACAACTGCCTTTTTGCTGCGAAATAAAACATAACTAAATCAATTTTTTGGGGAGGTTTTGGCTCTGGCCCTGACCCTGACCCTTAACCTTGTGTTATTTTGTAGGATGGAAAACTTCATGTATTATGAAATATGAAATATATTTATTTTTTACATATAAGAAAATTGTTCTTATTCTATTCTGTTGCATAAACCAAAAGTCTTTGGACAAACATCTGTCATACTGCTGTGGGGATGTGCACAGACGTCTGTGCCACTAGGTGGCGTGTAGAGTGACCACATGGTGACATGTTGCCTGTTTCACATGGTCCATTACATCATAGTTTTTAAGACACAGAATAAACAGATGGAGACGGATAGAGAGAGTTCCTTTATTGGCATGTTATCATCCACTTTGATAGTGTTTAATTAATTGTGAACTTTTTGAAATATTTTGATGATTAGTTCTGTTTTTAGTTCTTGGAAGGACATGCCTACATGTGGCACCTAGTGATGATGTCACTGTGAAGAAAGTAACTATTATGAAAACAGTTACTGATTAAAAATGATTCCATTATTTGTTAACACTTCTTAAAGCATGTCAGATAGATAGATAGATAGATAGATAGATAGATAGATAGATAGATAGATAGATAGATAGATAGATAGAGAGTGGGGTCTGATGAAATACCCTCCTTTCTGTTGGTGAGCTTCTGTATCAAAGGAACACATACATATTGGTCAAAAGTTATGTATCTAACTGATAAAACTGGCAATGTCAAAAGTCCATCCTTCTAACTCCACTGCACTCAGAAGCCGGGTCTACAAAGGGCCCCCGAGCTGGTCTTGCTTACGGCGCAAATCTGCCATTTAACGGCTTTCAACAGTGATTTGCTGACCAGCTGCTGACTTGTGTTTTCATCCCTGTGGTCCATTGCCATTTCACTGGTGATTACACTGCTAAAGAGCTCCAGAGAGCTGGACAATGCCAGAGAGCTTTACATGTCACCAGTGTCATCGGCCGCAAAGAATAGGACGTCGCCATTGAACCAAATATCAGCCTGTTTACAGTGAGGGGCCACGATGGACAGGCAGGGGGGAAGGGTGAGGGTGTGTCAGCGTGTATTAGTGTGTCAATATACCTACAGGAGGCTGTGAATGTAAAGGCTCTGTTTGTGTGTGTGTGGGTATAGAGGGATTATGTGGTCTGAGGGAGTGTGACAGTTACAGAGAAAAGTTTTTGTGTGTTCCTGCTGAGACAGTTTCATCCAGTCATTTAAAAATAAACTGTTGTATGTCCGTGATGAACAACACACAAGAGTCAAGAAGCAGCTGGACAGCAGACAACCTGTGGTCCGTCTTCAGGCCAAAACCACTATTGTGTTGTGGGAATGCTTCTCCCACACACACACACACACACACACACACACACACACACACACACACACACACACACACACACACACACACACACACACACACACACACACACACACACACACACAGTGTTTCATGTCAATACAGTTAATAACAGAGGTCAAACGTGTCACTGTCATGTCTAATTGTCTCTATTTCGTTCTAGAAAGACGGGATCTAAAAAAAATGCTAACTTCCATTAAAGCCACCAACTACATTGGTGTCTTTAATGCAACCAAGTTCAGATCATTCTTCTCACAACGTTCTCAATTTACCATAACACAGAAACTTCACCACATCACCAAACAGAAATTATTCGATTAACTTAAAGATCATTTTCACTTGGTGGGAACTATCTTACATTTATTTATGTGTATTTCATCCTTTGGTGCTAAACTCAGAGACACCTTCTGCAGCAGCCATCGGTGAATACAGTCAGGATCAGTCAGATCAATGAGGGCACTGACTCCATGTTGTGTTGATGTTGTTAGGAGCAGGGCCCAACAGTAGCACGGCAGGGACAAAAGAGAGACAGACATGGAGAGAAAGATGCAGAACAAAGGGATCAATGTATTGTCACCTCTGGTCAGACACTCATGTGTCAACAACGCACAAACACATCTCCATAATAGCACATTTTCATTGGTTCACTGTCAAAACCTGACTTCTAAGGAATATGAATTATAATATTAGAATAAAATGACTGGGAAAAAAGTAACTTTCTGGCAATATAACTTAAATTATTAAATATTTTAGACAAATAATCTTTCCAAATGTAAAGTAGGCCCCTCTTCATTGCGCAAAATGTTGTCTATACTGTACATCTGGAAATGACTTCCCCAAATCTCCCTATCCACCCTTTCTGAGCTGGGCCCCTTGGATATAAGTTTAAATCAGGACGTTTGTCTAAACTGGTATGGCATGAAGACGTGTCCAAGTGTCTCTTCCTTTCCACTGGGATACCTCAAGGCACTGTGCTAGATCCCCTTATCTTCTCAGTAAACACCCCCTCCCTTGGTCCACAGTAATTTGGGATATACCGCTCATGGATGGATCACTGAACGGTCCTAAAGGGTGCAGGCCATGGGGCTAAGAGGGCCTCTGTTTCTAGTCACTAACATTTTTGTTTGAGAGTCAACAGAGTTCAGTTGGCAGGCTGTCAACGTGCTTACATTGTAGAGGATAAGAAATGCAGTACAAACATGTACTGTAGTCTACATGTCATGCACAGAGAACTTGTAGTTAGTGGCATTCAAGAGTAAGGACCACAACTGTATCAACTCCGTCTGAAGTAACATTTAAAGGTACATGCTGTTTATAGTGCTGCAGCTGAGCAGTTAATTAGCATGCAAACTGAGGTTAGCCTTGCTCATTTCCCCAGTTAATGTTTGTTTGTTCTCTGGTTCAGCAAGTGAAGGTGCAGTACAATACCTGTGTTCATGTTTTTAAGTTCCATAAGACGGAGGCTTTAGCAGGAGAGGTCATTTCTCTCCGGTTCAGTTTGACTGATTGCTCTATAGGATAGACTGACGTTGCTGCTTTATACAAGATTTGAACAGCTGAATCAAAATAAGGTCTCCGTCTACGTACACTGATACCTAAGTACCCTCATTAAATGCAAAGCAGTATGGATACAATCATCATATCAAATACTGAAAATATAAATTTCTCTCGCTTGTTTTATGATTTTTTCTCAAATGAGAACGGGATTTGGAGCAGAAATGAAGGCTGTAGCAGAAGCAATGCAATTCAATTTCAGTTGGACATTAATATTTAATATCTGCCAACACAACATCTACTCTGTTGCTGTGTGCAAGAAATATGGCCATTATGATCAATAATTGATTACAAAAGCCCCATTAGACTGTGCGAATAAAGGAAGTCCCAGACAAAAGTCGTGAGAGAAACATGGTAAAATATGTTTAAAGAATAACTTACCACCTTAAAAATAGTGTTTTTGCAGAGCTCCAGCAGTTAACATTTCACTTTTCTACAGTGATGTAGAAACATACTCAATGACAACGTGTCATCACTGTTGGGTGTGACTACAGGAGCCACAATGGACATTTCTGACCACACCCAGCCTATCTGCTTCTCTGTCGAAAGGTAAAACAGACTTTCAACCAGTTCCTAAATATTTATTTATTTATTTTTTATCTGGCAACCAGTTCCACACTCAAACGTTGTTTGTTGTTACATTTTATACAGGCAGATTATCTGACACTTGCTTTTCTCCTCTGGAAGATTGAATGTGAGACGGTCATGTGATTGAATTGTGAGTACTAGAGCAGCCAGAGGTGGTGGCGGGCCCAGTCTTGTCCACCACACCCCGTTCAGTTTTGGTGGTGTTGGTGCTGCTGCAGGTGGCAAAATCCGAGATTTTTGTATTGCACCGGGTTAATTAACTATTAATTCTACACATTTAACAGATAGGAAGGTGACAAAAACCCACCAAGATACTTATTTTAAATCTAGTTAAAAGGTCTGTCCTATGTCTACATTCTCAAGTCAATAAGGAAATAGGCATTTATTCATGAGTTTCACTGAAGACGAGGCCACCCTGCCAACTGGGTCGGTTTAAAAATAGGACATCATATTTATGGACAATCATATACAATAGAATCATTGTACAGGCAGGCACAGTGCCATCATTATAGTACTAATGATGGCTGGCTATTAGAATCGTGAGTCAACACCATGCACTCGTAGTAGCACAGGTATGAGAATGAGTAGTAAAAGGTGTGTGTGAATAGATGATGGATGCAGATGTTAATACTGATTTCTTTCTTTCTTTTGCAACAGTTTTTTCCTTTCATTCTCCACTCTTTTCTCCTGTTGACACACCCATCATTCAAACACAGTGGGATAGCCACCAATGCTGCACCCTTCTTAATAGAGTACAAGCCATTTATAGTATTCGATGGGAAGCCGCGTTCAGTGCATGTCATGAACGGTACTGGCTGACGGCATATTTCAGGCTTTAGTCATAAACACGGTAGGAATCCTGCAGGCCGTGTGCAGCGGCTGAGCTCTTCATGAACTCTGCTGGGCTGCAGAGAAGCTTCTGTGCCGTCTGTCAGCACTTTTCCAACACAGGGACACTTCAGGTCACACTTTGTATAAAGAGGTTGGACACAGAATAGTGACTAGTCTGAAAGATGTCTACATTTTTAATACAAGAACTCTGTTGCACATATTGTTGCTGAGTGTATAATTCAGAACAAGAGCACTGTGCTGTGCATTGATTGAATCTTGAAACTTTACTCTTTAAACTGTCCTTTGGTGTTTGGTGATACACAAACGTTGTACCTGATTTTGATACAAAAATGTAATTGAATTGTCTTTTCACCCTATCTGTAAAGTTATATATATTAACCTATGTAAAAGCTTTACATACCACCATCTGAATTGTGATGCTTTGGCTTTCTATCTAAAAAATAAAACAAAAAACAACAACTACTGATCAACATTTGAATGTAAGCAAAAGAAACGCGGTTTTGTACTTCTTCCTCATCTCAACAGATTTTAACACCCCCTTTAATTGCGGCCATTCAGAAAAGGCCTTAAGACGTGGTCGGGAGACATTTTTACAAACTAGATTGTTTGAAGCACACTGAACACTTACTTTTCCAGAGAGGTGTGAACAACCACCCCGAGGCCGTACCAACTCTACGAGAAAGTCCATGCTTCAATCAGTGTCTGACAAGCACAAGATGAAAAGTAAGAATTCACCGTGCATGTGCAAACACGATTTAAAGAGGCTCTAACAGAATTTGAAATGACAAACCAGGCATAATTGCATAATCCAATATTTTCACTTATGATTTGGTAAATGTAGAAAATTAATGGAGTAGAGGTAGGCTACTGTAACCTACCTCTACTCCACAACATTTGGTCCCAAATATAAAGGCTAATATTATTTCACTTAAGTACATTTGGCTGCAATTTAAATTTATTAAGCAGATTTAGATTTAAAATACAAAATATAAAACATATGTTGATGTATTATTAAAGTTTAAGACACCCAGCAGTTTATTAGTGAGTTATAAGAAAGCTCCACCTTTACCAGTTTCTATGCCTGTAACTTTGCATAGTCATATACACTAGTTATAATCCCGTTTTAGGCTACCAATATAAGCTATTATAAAGCTACTACTTTTGTAGTAGGCCTATAGCCTGTATTTTGATGCCAAAACAGCAAACTTTTACAAAATTATGATTTTGAATGAAGGACTTTTAATTTTAACTTAGACTATTATTTTTACACTCTGTTAACTTTGGTAAATTAAATAGGCCTACTTTTTCCATTAGTGACATTAGTGGTTGGCTGTGGAGGCACACTGAACTTGTGAAGCTTTTTCTGCACACCTTATGACCGACCCTTATGGCAATCAGCCTACACAGCAACCACATGGGCTAGAGGGGGGAAAGGATAACACAGACACCACATAAATATGAATATAAACATGAACTCAAAGTATGTTGTGGTCAAAATTTAAAGCTCCAGAAAAAATCTGGACGCGCACACGTGCAACTACGGTATGTACACGTGTACGTAGGAACAGTCAAGACGCGTTTAGGTGCATTCTCCAAGCTTCTTTGACCTCGGCCATATTTATGCAAACTTATAGACATAACATAATGCAAGTAAGGAACAAATAAATGTCACGTTATTCTTACGAGGTTTCATAAACTGCCAGTTCCATTAAAGCCCGTGTGATTTGAACAGTTTTTAATGAGATAACGCTGACATTTCCAGAGAGAGGGCAAGACCGACGTCATCCTTGGGCTGTGTGCTGCGTTCAGGTCCGTCGGAAAACTTACAATTTATTGTTAAAATAAATTATGTGAACAGGCAAGAAGGCTAAGTGAGTCAGTAAGTTAATGTAATGAAGGCAAAAAGGAGGAACTACTCATTGTTTCACATATGCGGGCCTACTCATTGTTTTACACCTTTAAACCCGATGTTTAATTTCGTTTACATCAGTTAGATTAAATTCAACTCCTACTTGCATTATTTGCATTTACATGTTATGCTACATTCATTTAAACTCTCAATAAGCCTACTTCCCCAGCACAATGTATATATGTTTACAATCTACGAACACACTTGAATTTTTTATGTATATTGCATGTTTTTGGTCATTGTTTTTGCAATTATTTTTAAATACATGTATATATTTTTCTTTTACATAGGCTACTTTTGTGTGTTTAAGTAGTTGTATGTTTATTTTACCTATCTTTGTTCAGCTTTGGGTAGCCTACCTTGTTTAGCAGTAGGCTATGTCTATTTCTGTTGGAACTGTGAGTAACCTACCATTCGGAGACAGTAGGCTATGTGAAAACAGAGTTGGCCTAAACTGCTGACTGTCATTGGGATATCCCCTTCTCCACCACTTTAGTTACCTGTTAGCTTCAAGATAAAGATGTCAAATAAAAAATATTAACAACCTAAATATATGTTGCAGTTTTAAATATTTATAATGATATATAATTAATACGGTATGCGTAAGGAAACATATATCAAATATGGTGAATTAATGCATAATTAGCTATTAAGGTTTGATAGCCTAATGATATCACGGCTGATTAGGTCATCTTGTCATGTGATACATCGAAAGGTGAATTGCCATGTTACCCTTTTGTGTGTATGATCTCAAAGGAGGACAAAGTCAAAGCACTTGAAAAAGTGGAACTTCCGAAATTGGTTATCAAAGGACAGATAGGAAGCACTTGAACGAAGCATCTTCGGCCTGGCCCCAAAAAGCGCGCTCCCGTCTTTACGTGGCTACTCCCCCTCTACTGCGTGCGTGCGCGTACCACTCTATCGCGTGGTGGGGATCATCCATATTGCTGCTAGTGGTGGAGTTACGGTTGTAATCCTGAGAGGCCCTCGGACACGTTTCTTTATTTTTTTTTATAAATGTTTTAATCCAGCGCCGTCTACTCTGCGTCTTCAGACTGAAGCTATTTTGGTCTAGGAGCGACAGAGGAGCGGCAGACTCCGCGGAAACAACTTCACGTTTCCTTTAAAAAATTGAAGGCGAATTCGGGCCAGCCAGGGGGGAGGACTGGTAATCCTGAGGGGGGAAGAAAGACGGCGGTGGGAAATGGCCACTCAGGTGGAGACTCTCCTGCCCGGCAACTTGCTCGCTAAGGCGGAGGAGCACGGTAAAGTGATCCGCGGTGAGCCGGAGGACGAGGAGGGGGGACGGGGCGATGGGGCCAAGCGGCAGACGGGTGTCGCCGACCAGGGGAGCAGCAGCAGCAGCAGCAGCAGCGGCGGCAGCAGCCCTGGGCAGGGAGGGTCCCCCGCTACGGAGGAGCAAACCTCCAAACCGGAGGGCAAAGATGGTTGTGACAGCGACGACAAGCAAAACGAGGAGGGTGTTAAAGGCAAGAAGGAGTTTACTGAAGCCCCCCCGCCCAAGGTGAACCCGTGGACGAGGAAAATGAACGCGGTGACCGTGGTCAGCGTGAACGGACAAGCACACCACGGTTTGTACCCTCCCTCACTCTCTCTGCAATGCATGCACGCTGTTTTATCTCTCTGTCTGGGTTGTCAATGTGCAGTGTATGTTGTTGCCGTCTTGTACGTGCAGGTGTGGTCGACCGAGCAGCTGTCACGGGGTTCAAAAAGCATTGAGTGAGTTAAAAGTGATCAATAAACAAGCCCCCCCCCATTCAGAGTCGGTGGTCGCCCTCTTGTTGCTCCCTGCAAGCTGCTGGTTATATTTGGAGTGAAAGACCCCCTCTCCTCCTGATGGAGGCTATTCTTGGAGTTCAGGGTGGCTGGTTACGCAAGGGATCACACCCTTATAAATGTTAAAATGCCATAATGATCCCTCAGGGCTTCTGTTAATGAACATGAATGCTGGGCTACATTCACTTTTTGGTTTCTTCATGTCCCAGATCAGGAAAATGTTTAAACCCTGGTAGTTTAATTTTGTGCAATACTAACTCTACTCTGGTTCACCTGGATCTTAATCGGAAGAGTTTAAGGTGCATTCAAGGGACTATTAACCTAAACAGCAGTGCTTTCGGACACGTTGTCTCATTCTGCAACACTGGTGGTAAAGCTGCTGTGCTTGTGTCATCACAGAAGGGGAAATTAACTGAATTCATTGTAGTTGATCGGGTTTGTGTGTGTGTGCGCGCCGTGTTTCTGGCATTTTCTGGGCATCCTTATTTCAGCTGTGTCACCGTGCATGCTCGCTTCCAAATCTTCAAGTTAGGACTCTTCAATAATAGCTTACTTTTTATGTATGTATAGCTTGCTTCATCTTCATCTCTTGCTGCCTTCCAAGTCAGAAGCATCACCCCCCTGCTCTTGCCAAATATGTCACCCTGTGGTCTTATTCTACTACTGTTTACATGTTTGTTTTAAAGGCCGGTTTTTCCGTGCACTGCCCATGGACATATAAAGAAACTGACACGCCAGACATAAGTGAGACATCCGCCCATGTCTCGCGTTGCATCAATTAGGCGAAAAGGCCACGAGCTCTCTGGTGCTCGGCTGTAAGTGCGGCTGCATATCCAGCTAACAATAGCCACACAGAGCAGCCTCTTCTTCGGCCTAGTGCCTCGTCAAAAGCCCTCCGTCCCTCCCTGCTCGGATGTTAGCTTTAGCTTCCAGGTCGACAGTTTCTCCATATCCAAATCCGCCCTATGTACAAAACAGCCCCAGTTTTAATTGGAATGGTTTACTCTCGTCTTACATCCATCGACACTTGGACACGATGCACACGACATTAAACAGCTGCAAATGTTTATAAAATGTGTGTAAAGAAAAAAAATAGGGGGTTTTGTTGTGAGACGTCACGTGTTCACTCCACGTGTTCCCCGAGAGAAAGGCATGGTCGCTGCTAGCTCGCTGCTTATTCTTTCGGCTTGTTTAGGCTCGTTTTCCAGCTCGGGGGCCGTGTATCTTTCGAGGGCCTTGCTATGTGAAGCAGCCCGGCAGTGTCTTGTCTATTACACTGGTTGTCACGTCGTGCATCCGTTGACAGTGTTAACCTGACCCCTGCCGTGCTAGCTAGCGTTAGCATGGGAGCTAGCAGGCAGGCAGGCAAGAGTCATCATGGCTTCTGCATGATATCACGACTGGTTCCAGGCTCAAATGAATACATATAATAATGTTTTGACGAAAAAAAAACACACATACGTGTTTGTTCTTAATCATATTAAGAACTGATCACCTAAATCACATCGAGATGCATCATTATGTGGAGTGATAAATGGTGGTGCACATGGAGACAGTTCCATTCTGTGTCAAGGCAACGTGGTATTCCCACAATGCCTGTGTGCTTTTTCTCTCTCTCCTGGACACGGGCTGTTTCTCTTTAGCTGTGGCATCGTCAGACTGCTAGCCCAGCAGCGAGTTGTGTTGTGTTTTTCTTTGTTGCCAGCTCATTTGTTTGCTGAGCTGAGGCATGTGTATCCACTGTAGATTTCAGGGTACAGCTTGTACCCTGAATCTGCAGCGGTCTGGGTAGACTGGATGGATGGCCTCCAAACGCTGTCACATCAGTAAGTCAACTAGGCCGGTGGCAAGAGGTTGAGATAACCAGGCATAGAGCCCCCCACACACTCTCTTTTTTTTTTAAATGTTGCATTCAAAGACCAAACCGCTGTATTTTGTGCTTTGGTCTCTACCCCCTTTTTTCCCTCCCCCTGTGACCCCCGTAATATGAAGCCATGTGTGTACTGGCGAGTTGTCCTCACAGGCTGTCTGTTTATGACTTGGAGCACTGTTGAGCCATAAAGTGAATTTAGTTTATACGATTGTTAAATTTCGAATGATTTGTGGACATGTGAAGGTGTAAAGCCATGCTGTTTTTAAACAAAGGGGTTGCTATATCATGAGAAAAATCAACTCAGTCTTCTAGTGTGAGTTTACAAGTTTTTACTGCTTTAAACATTATTTACTAAACATTGTGGCATCCTATGTAAACTCATTAATTTTTTCAATTGTCAAAATTGTTGTCCATTATTAAATAGTAAAAGTCTTAATGGGTAAAAGGATTTCTAATCGGTCATGCGTACTGTGTGTGTCCTTGAACATGATCCTGGATAAGAAAAACACCAGCTGAAATGCTGCAAACCTATTTCCACAGCCCAGGCTGTTTGTTTGAGGATCACCTTTTAGGAGTATTTTACTGTTTGAGACTTTACTTTTGTGGGGGAGGAGGGTGGATTTAAGCAGCCCATTTTCACAATCGCCTCAGGCTTCCCCACTACTACTGTCTGGGTTTACTGTGTGTCGTTTAGGGATATAGTCATTTTAGCCAAAGGCATACCCTGGAGAGTACAACACCAGCTTGCTTTTCTTTGTGTCTGCAGCGTTGGCCATCAGTCATTGTGAAAGTAGATAGCTGAACTTTATTTCTCCCCAAAGAGGAATTTGTCTAGCAGCCAAGTGAAACCTGGACAAACACACAGACTGGAACATGGGACATGATAAAATACATAACACATACAGTATTCATATGTGAGACATGGGCTAAAATCTATAAAAAAGTAGCACATCTTTGCCATCGCCTTCTGGCCCAGTTGACAGTGGTTGAAAACATTGGCGGCCACATGTTATATGGATAACAGACTCATAATGAATTGTACAGAAAACCAATTTTTAGTTAGTCATGACGTTTGATGCTCTGCGTAGTCCAGAGAGACTCAAACTCTCCACATAGAGGTCAGAGAGGACAAAATTAATCAGACGTTATTTGAGCCTTTTGAAAATGTTAGGATCACAGTCAGGCAGTTCAAAACCAACAATGTTATAATCCACTTGAAAAATGTGTGTTAGTAAATCTTTATTTAAATAGCACTTTTTAAAACACAGTTACAAAGGGTTTCACACACACGTGCAAATACATATGCATGAATAAATAAAAATATACACAAGAATTACAATATAAAACACATAAGGCTAGCAATACGATGGTTTTTAATATACGCTTTAAAACGTCAAAAGATTCTGTAGACCTGACAGACTGAAGGAGATGCTTCCAGAGGGTTGGAGCTAAATCGGCAAAGGTGCAATATCCTTTGGTTTTGTAGATGGATTGAGGAATGAATAAAAGACCAAGATCTGAGTGGACTAGTAAGTGCAGTAAATGTAATGTCTCACTCTCAATCTGATCCTAGTTTATAAATAGTTGCATGATACCGGAGAGATGCTCCAGAGAAGGGAGGGACGTTAAAGACAGTAAAGCGTTTGATACCAAGCTGTGTAATTTAAGTCTTGATGGATTGCAAGCCTAGCTTGCCTCACTCACAAGTGTACACCCACCAGCCCTGCCCACACTGCTTCCTGTCCCACCTGCCTTCTTGCTGCACCACATGACTGAATTTCATCAGGTGAAATCTGGTCTGAACACACCATTTCCCTGGCAGCCCGGACTGCACTGTGGAGCCGGACTGGCATTTACTTCTATAGTATTTAGCAGACTCACCACTGCTCTGTTTGTGGACAGTCATGTGACACAGTGAAGCAGTGGAGACGTATTGTGCCCACTGATTGTACAATATGTTGTTTTGTATGTTTTCCTTGTTGTTGGAATTTGCTGCCAATGTAGAGCAGAAACAGTGAGGCAGTAGCGCAGACAGGAATAAATCACACTGCCCTGAAGCAGCCAGAAAGATTTATTCTACAGAGATATACAGCCCACTCCAAACTATTTTTCAGTTCTATTTTAAAGGTGTATCATTCAGAATTTTAAATTAATTTCCTGAGCACTTAATTCCTATGAACGGTCAAATTTCTTGATTCATCTGTGAATATTGGCCCCTATGGGAGTTAATGGTGAATTAGCGATAAATGCTAGCAGTGTTCCTGGCCACTTTCTTCTGATACATCACCTTAGAACATTACCAGTGTACTTTTTAATGAGCAGACACTCTGCTTAATTTTCTTTCTTAAACATTATATTATATAACATTAATTCAGTCAGATGGTGAAATGTCCACGATCCAGAGAAAAAGCAACACGAACATTGGTTTTGGATAGTGACTAAATCCAATTTTCTGCAAAGGAGAAACTATGGAGTAGAACTTGGTACATTTGAAAAGTGATCCCAGTGCACAAAATTAACTAGCAAAATGCAGCCACTTTAGCTAAGATAGGTACTCTCATGTCCTACTTCGGCACCTGTTGGCGTGAACTGACAGTAAAAGCTGAGTTCAGAATAGCCCCACGTCTAGTCAAGTAAATGCGAGGAACAGCTCTCGTGTCTGGCCAGGAAGTCATATTTTGACGGTTTCACAGGCATTGTTCAGAATTTTGAAAAGTGTTATCAAGTCTTCAATAATTATCATCCAGCTCAACGCCTGCAATATGAACATTATTGCATTCAAGGATTTTGGACCGATTTGCAGCACAATTAAAGGCCAGCATCAACTTGCTTTGCCAGACTGCCCTGCACAGTCATCAGAAGTAGCTTACAGCAGCAGGGTGCATGTTTATCTTCTGCTTACAGGGACGGTGAGTCAGTGTTGCATGTTGTTGGTAAATAATTGCATCAAAGTGTGCTATTAGAGTGATTTTTATGACACAATAATGTCCGTTATTACACCTAATGGTTTTTTACATTGACTCAACATTTACATACATATATTTTATAGTTGAAAAGTAAACCTTTTCAATTTTAAAGATCTAGAAGAAACGTTTTTTCTTTTTTTTCTTGAGAAGGCCAGCTGTCTGTGTTCTGGTCTCACGATGTACCAGAATGTTTTAGAGCTCATAACAAGTTCATGTAACAGTTAAAGTGATACCCAGTCCAAGATCAGCCTTATTCCTATCCACACCATGCATTAGCATTCATTTAGCGAGTGCAGAACACTTATTTAACACTTGCAAATGCAGCCTTTCTCTGTTTGAAACTGTGGGTACAAAGGGACTCCTGAATGAATCCTTCACATCACATGCCCTTTAGCCAGTTTACCCATTGCAATACCATTCATAAGAAGGATTGAACCATTGTAAGTAATTTTTTACACACTTATGTATTTGTACACAGCTATAAGGTTATTTAAGTCTTTATTAATGTACAGTGTCAACTTCTATGTGAAGACAAATATTTTTCCCCCAGTAACACATGCCAAAATACATTAATAAGCTCTTGTATCTGCTAACAATGCATTATTTTGTTATAAACAATGTATGACATGTTTACATAATGCCTTAATGCTAAATAGGGGGTTAAGTTAGTGCTACTATGATTTATTCATCCACTCTGTCCTTGTGTCTCTAAATGAAGTTGTGGATTTAAAAGGCTCTGCAGTGTGTGTGGTGATGCTTTCATAGTAGCTTGTCACTCCTGCAGCGGTTGCTTCTACTGTAGGCCTTCACTAGAGTCTGGGGATTGCTGTCAAATTAGCACAGACGCCTCACTTGTCTCCCAGGTTTGTCCCCCCGCTCTGTGAAGCTTGTTCTATTTGTCTGTGGTGTAAAGAGGCCACCCCCCCCCCCCCCCCCCCACACACACACACACCTTGCTGGCTGTTTGTAGCCGGGGTTTATGAGGTGTCAGAACCTGGCAAAGGTCGAGTGGAGTTACTGTTGCGGGACAGAGTGCAGTGGGTGCTTGCCTTGCTTACTGTGTTGGTGAGCTCAGCTGATTGGTCATCCAACCGTTGGAAGCTATGTTGACATAAACTTTCATCTTAACCCGCATTAAGATGAAAGTTGAGGTCTTCTCTCTCTATAGATGCCAAATATGTCAGAGCAATTCATGTGGAAATGTGAGAGATTCCAATTTGATAGGATGGTGCTGCCATATAAAGACATGAAGTCAGTGGTGGTTTAAATATTTGTTCTTTGTAAACATTATGTAGCTTGATAAATATATGTGATAATTATGCACTACCAGCGATTTAATCCGAATGGTCACATCAATCAAAATGATTGATCATTTACAGCCCTAGATATGACGGAATCACTGTGAAAATTGATGCTTGACTTGAAGCTGTAGGGGAGAACGGGGTAATTTGTCACATGGGTTGGATGTCACATTCGTTATATCTCGCCACCAGAGCGCGCTAGCTCTGAAATGTTGATATAAAAAAGGTCCAGAATTGGGATCAGAGGTCACATACATAGACTTCCTTGGAGTTAGACTGCTGCATTTCAGGTGAGAGGATGTTTTGTGTTTTTCATGTCAAATTCAAAATATTTTGCTTCTCAGTATTTTTCTTCTAGGCTTTTACACAATGGGTTTATAACAAAACACTTGTTACCCTCAGAAAGTGTGAAGGGTAAACTATAGTTTAGATTGTGGTTAGCAAGCTAATTAGTTGTCAGATGGTTGTTGGCCTTGATTCTAGCAAGAAATTCAAGTTGGGGTTGGTCGTCAAATTTTTTGGGGGGTTGGTTGTCACATGTTATCTCAAGGCTGCAGCCAGAAAAGGAACCCAATAACGAAATAAATTGTCAAGCTGTATCCTCACTGACACCCCAGAGAAGGAAAGAATAGAGCAGGAAAAGGCAGCTAGCAAGCAAAAGAAAAAAG
Source organism: Hyperoplus lanceolatus (assembly GCA_026929865.2). Lineage (NCBI taxonomy): Eukaryota > Metazoa > Chordata > Actinopteri > Uranoscopiformes > Ammodytidae > Hyperoplus > Hyperoplus lanceolatus. The sequence goes on from CM049407.1 coordinate 8,744,747, forward strand.
GGCAACAAAATCAAAACAACCCAGTGCATCCCAAACTAGACTAGCTGCCAAGGCTACAGAACGTTATGTAGGCCTATTTGTCAACTTGACAATGCAATTAAACATTCAAATTTGGTTCTGCCTCCTTGCCTTCTTTTTAAGATTTTTCCCATTAAGATAACATTGTGACAAACAACCCCATAGTGTGTGACAACCGACCCCTTGATGGGGTTGGTTGTCACAATGTGTCAGAGTGTCTTTGATGGTAAATTACTTCTTCATTACAATAAGTTGGAAAAAAAGAGAGACACACATTTCTAGCCAACACCTTAAGCTTCAATTTAATGTAGGAATGGCTATTGACAGATGTTTTGGTGATGAGCAATTCTCACTAGAGTAAAAAGTGTGCCTACTTACCCCGTTCTCCCCTACACTGTCAAAGATCAAAGGTCATAACCTCAAAGGTAGATTAACCCAGAGTGCAAATGCTAAGATAGTTAGCAGCCCGGTGTGTATAGAACTCCTACTCAACCCCTCCCACACACACAGTCTTGTCAGCTGTGTCAGATGAAACCTAGTCTCATCTAAGCTCTAGCTGCTTTATCAGTGTTGGTGTTGTGTCTGGGCTCCTTGATAGCGGCACATCCCTCTACAGTGATCGTCAGCACAGGGGTTTGCTCAGGGTGTGGACCCTTGGCTTCAAGGATGTGCCCAGTTTGTGGGGCTACGCTGGGTGGGCCACTAGAGAGAAACATGTTTTTACAAATTTGAATGTGGTTATTGTCGACTGCTACTACTCAGAACTAAGCTATTTTCAGATGAGTCATTTTCAGCCAGAAATAAAGAAGCTGCAGCCTGTTGAGAAGGGAGTTTTGGCTGGTTGTCTGGTCTCATTTCTGACTACTTCTACAGTTTGTATATGGAAGTGTTGTATGCCTTTTGCTGCGAGAGTGATCCTAAGTCCCCTAATTGTGTGACGCTAGAGTTTAAGAGGTTCATCCTAGCCTGGAGGAAAAGGCAGAAAGAGTGTTTTTTTTAACCCTATATTTCTCTTTCTCGTGACATCACAGAAAGAGAAATATAGGGTTAAAAAAACACTCTTTCTGCCTTTTCTCAGGCTAGGATGAACCGATTTCAATTTTTTTTCACACATTTATACTACATAGGATCTCAGAATTCAATACACCTTCATATTCAAACCGGTGAAGTAGGCCTTTAAATGAGGACATCTGAGAATAAAGCGACCTCCCAGACAGCAACTTCTATTTTTAAAATAAAGAGGAGAAAAAAGATCACTGTCTAATCCCTTGTGCTGGTGTGTGATTGTGTGCTTCTCCCCGATTGCAAAGCTTAAAGGCCAGGACACACCAGTCCGACTACCCGAAAATGGAGACTGCCGATTCAGGGAGCTCCAGTCTTCCCGTCGCGGCCGAAAAAGTGCAAAGAACACACTAAACCGACTGCTGACATTCCGTACGCTCTGCGCTTGCGCGGGACGTAATGTCTCCATAACAGCAGGCGGCGCTAATCTGTATTGTGGCCCGAAAAAATACGGAAGCCGGAAATGATGGGACGGCTCTCTAGACCATAAACATAGATAGAAATACGTATTTATATTTATGGACCATAAAGAGCACAATTTTTAGCAGAGAGTGTCGAGCATGGTGTCGAGCAGTCAACAAGGGTTGATGCATGTGAGTACTCGCTGAACGAAACAAACAAACACATTAAAACGATGGCTAACTGTTGTTAGCTGTTTGTGCTACCCGCCTCACTTCCGGGCTTCACTGATTCGCTAGCCCTCCACAAATCAAAATTGCTCCAACTGAAAGACTGCCCGCCGCCGATTGAACATGTTCAATCGGCTCAAAAGAAGCCCGACGACATCAACGACGACCGATTTCACGGCACACACCAAAAAGATTCGTGTCCCAGCCCCCTCCCGACTCTACGACGGCGATTATCGGGCCGGTGTGTCCTGGCCTTAAGTTTATGCCTTCTCTCCAAATTCATTCCTGCTGCTGGATGAGATGTTTGTTTTAATCAGTGTGGACATCAAAAAGCTGTGACCATTTCTTCGAGGGTATAGCTGGCTGTCATTGCATTGTGCTACTCCAAGCTCCAACCCTATTTGTTTAAAAGTCTGTCTGTGTTCTACTCATAGAACTTTTGCAAATTCAAAGTTAGAGGAACCCTGTTAGTGGTGCTCTTCCTTAAAAAATGTTGGTCTACACACACCAGTACATTCAGCACTTTGATGTCCATGTTAGGTGCAGAAGTTGACAAGTTGTTCTAATTATTGACAAGATAAACAGTGGTGTTTATTACCTCGCTATGTTGTACTGTGAATAACTATGTTCACTGTGGAAGGATCACTGCTGCCCACCCAAACTGCATTTAAAAAAAGAATCCTTCAGCACAGACATGTTTTACAGTCTCATATCCTGATAAATTGATGTGAGTTTTTGTCTGTCTGTAGTCATCAACATCACACAGTCTGCAGCAATGTGTTTGAAAAAAACCCTGCAGAAAAGCATCCCAGAATAGATTTCAGGATCCATACAGAAATGTGGATGCTACACTAGAGTTATGCATCAAGGCAGATATATCAGGTGAGACTTGTGAAGCACAGGTCAACTGTGTCTGTGTCTGGTGTCTCTGCGACTCTAAAGACGCAGGGAGACGCCTCCCAGCCCACTGTTGTCTGAGCTTCTTAGTCCGCATGAGGTGATGTCACCACACCGACCATGTGATTCAGGGAAGAGCCTTTGACGTGTGTGTGTGTGTGTGTGTGTGTGTGTGTGTGTGTGTGTGTGTGTGTGTGTGTGTGTGTGTGTGTGGAGTCTGCCGGTGTGCACACTGTCATTTCCTCCATATTTGGTTCTAGCAGAGGCTTCCCCTCTCTGTCGTCACCACACTGTGCTGTGTGTGTAAGACCATCAGACCTGCAGGCAGCAAATAGACAAAACGGTCAATTTGAAGTTTCACACGGATAAAAAGTGGTTTCAGGTTTAGAGTGTGGGAACTGAGTTACTATTAGAATATGTGATCATCACACCTCCTCATCCAGTTATTTTAATGTACATATGGAAAACAAGACAAACTTTGTTCTATGCTGCCTTTATGGGAACATCCTAAAATTCAAACGTGTGTGTGTGTGTGTTTTAGTTGAATCGTTTTCCCTGTTAGACCCTGGTCTCTGGTGTCCATAATTTCTTTCCACTGTAACTGGGCAATCCCAGAATACAACCCCCACCTCCCAAATTCATAACTCTTTCAATTACATTAGACCTCAGAATAATGATAAATACACTTGCGTGGAGAAGAAACACCTACGCCATAGCCAATGGAAGGCCTCAGCATCTGAGTCCCCAACACCACTCTCTGTTTATCTAAGACTTTGAGCCGACGTGGCACTAGGTTTATTTATAGGATTCACAAGCGATACCCCGTGGGCTTTGGATGGAGCAGGTACTGTCTGTCACTGGTCTGTGCTGTAGCAGTGCTCATGGGAATTTGTCTTTGGACGCCACCTGAGGTGTGTGTGCTCAGCTATGAGTTTCTGAGAAAAGAAAAGAGGGGTGGGTGTGGACTTAATTGGAGGTGGCAAAATTCAGGGTGATAGTAAATTAAAATAGAGGATATCTGACATGAGAACCAATGTTTTAATCCAAACTTAAAGGATACAGTGAGGCATTTTTGAACAATGATTACATAGCTACACGTAAGCTAGCTACACAACAGGAATGAATTGAACCTACAGTATTGGAAGACAGAAGGGGGGGATACCGGTCACTTTGAAATGGCGGGGGTTGGTTGAGGCTAATGTAAATGGTAGCCTCTGGCAGTCGGGCATGCACAGCAGGCTGCAACAACTGGCCCTGAATGCTGCAAAGAAGGCGGTAGAGATATAGGGGAGGAACCGACAGAGGAGAGGGAGATGATGGAGGGGAGTAAGTGGAGCACTACACACTATGTGTGCTGTGCGTTGGATCACTTTAAGATCAGGGAGTTAAAGCCACTTTTCAGACGCCATTTTTTTCACGTGATCTTATGTCGGAAGAGGCTGCAATCCTATTAGGATAATTGATATTTGACATTTCTGTCTTACTTACACAGTTCAAGTCTGAGATATGAGCTAAAATATTAGTTTTAGCATCTTCAGGCTCATTGTTTTTGTTTTGATTTTTTTTTTCTTCTGACATGAAGTTGGTTTTGAGTTGGGATGACGTGTCCTAAGCGGGTGCTGCAGTGTGTGTGTACAATGCTGTTGTGTCTGTGTGTCAGTTTGTTTTTCAGGTCCGGCTCAATCCTGCCATTTGTTTTGTTTGTTTAAAATTGCGGTGGAGTGATATAGTTACAGATCAAACACGGCAGCTCACGTTAGCAGGTGTTAGCGTTAGCTACTGACAAACTTCAGCGCGTGCGGGGGATGTTTCTGATAGTTGTATTGAAATGGAAAATTTATTTTATGAAAATCATGTTTTGTCTCCAGACTAGGGTTGCAAAGGGGTGGAAAGTTTCCGGTAAATTACCGGAAAGTTTCAGGAAAGTTTCCACGGGAACTTTCGCTCGGGAATTTTGGGAATATTCAAAATTGGAAATTATAGGAATTAACTAAATGGCGGTAACTTAAATGATTTTTTTTTCATACAAACATAAATCTAAAAATTTAAACACTATGTTTGTTCATAGGCCGACATCCATGCAAAATAATACAATTAAAAAAAACATTACATTTGAACAGATTTAGGGGTAGAGTGGCCTAAGTTGTGCCACTTTTTACTCAAAGTGACTTTAAAGTGAGGCCTTGACAGTAAAGTCTCCAACTCAAATATATACATATATTTCAGGGTGTTGTGCATCCCCGACAATAAAAACTTTGGATCTGGAATAAACTGTTGACGAAATATAACTTTCGGAAAAAAGTTGTCTTGTGGCACAACTTGCCCCCGGTGTGGTGTAAGTTGTGCCATTGATATATATCTCATAAACTGTATTGCAAGACACATCCATTACTTACTCCACTTACTTAAAACTCACCTAGGCTCTTTGGCACAAATCACCTCAACCCCAGAATTTTGGATAATAAGCATGATGCAGCAGTTTAGGGCTGACATCGTCCTAACTATATAGACACAAAGTGTAGCATACTAAAGCACTAAAACATGTGTCAAATGTTTTCATACTTGTCTATAATTGTTCAGACACAATAATCAAAAAACATTGATCATGGAAATTTTACTTTGAAAGGCAAAACACAGTTTTTTGAGTTTAAATGTGCTTATATCTTATTCCATGTTTCTCCCTTCTTTACAGGATGAGTCAAATGGATGGCTCCTCTTAAATATGTGGTCACATTTCCAATTTCTTCTATGGTTATCTAGAAACAATGGTTGGCACAAGTTGCCCACTGGCACAACGTAGGCCACTCTCCCCTATTTGTAAGAAGAACTTTATCAAGTTTTTATTATTTTATGAACAATCAATAATTTCCCTGAACAACAAAAAGATGCATGTTGAGTAAAATTTTACTCATCTGTCTGACCCATGGGGTCTGACTCCACCCATTCAATGAATAAAGTCAAATGCCCCCCATGTGATGGAGGAATGCACAGTGCATGTAGGGGGTGTGGCCTCAGTACCCCTGCAGTAGGATGTGTGCTATGTGCAATTTGCCTAGTGTACTTGCATAAAATCTGGTTGTTTTAGTCAAGATTATGCTAAAATATATTGTCCCCAACTATATTTAAAATCACAGTTTAAGCCTCTGTAAACCTGGTCTAGCAAAAACAAATTTACGATATCAAGTTAGGTGTCTCAATAAACTTTAAAAAACAATCTGATTTGAAATGAAATGTTCATAAATATATTAAAACTTTGTGTAAAAAACTGTTTTTACAGTCTAGAACGTTTGTCTGGACTGAAATAACATAGTTGGGTGAATTTAGTGCATTGGGTTGCTTTAAATTTAGTAAATGCCCGTTTATTCCCGTTAATTCCCAAAATTCCCGTTAATTCCCATAAATTCCCGTTAATTCCCATGGAAAGTTTCCAACTTTGAAAATTCCCGGAATTTTGCAACCCTACTCCAGACTGATATTATTATGACGTTGTCTTGCAGTACTTTTCATACAGTGATGCACCGTTTAAAGCTCTTATGGACGGTATGTGGTCAAGCAGCTGGGATTTTCCAGTAAATGGTTTGTCTGAACAGTTTCACTATATTGTATTGAGTTGTAAAATATGTATGAATAAATACACGCAGTGCTGTGCCAGAAAGATAAATGTATTTCCTGCTTTTGATTCTGACTCATTGTCATTGGCTTATGCAACTTGAGGATGTATTGCAGCACTTGGTTTGATTATACCGATCTCACTCCTGTCGTTCCCATTACCAATCGCCACCGTATGTCTCTTCACTCACTCTTTCTCCTCTTGTTTCTACGATATGCATCTCAAACACACACACCTACCCCTACCCCTACCTTACACGTCCTTAGTTTTTAGAGAATATTATCTCTTATCAGCGCTCTTGTACAGTTGAGCACATAGCGTTTAGATAACAGCTTTCACACCTACCTGTGGAGTCAGACTGTACTCTAGGGGCTTTCACACTTGTTGCATGTTTTTTTCCTTTTAAGAAATTAACCCTTGGATCTACAAGCCTGACAAAAAAAATATCAGCAGCAAAGATTTTGGACCCAAATCTGGTTCACCGTGTTCCTTAAAAGAATGTGTAATATAGGAACTTTCTTTACATGTGATTTAAAAATATATAGAAAGGTTGAGCTGTAATGGTTATAGAAAAATGGCAGAGTGCAATAGAAATTCCTGGAAGGCGTTCAAAGCCCCGAATAGAGTAGAAGAGAACATGTTGTCTGGATGAACAGCTGACTGTGACTGCCTGAGGTGCAGCAGCTTATAGTTTAGATAATGTCCCGTTCCTCCTCGTCACACCAAATACGCAATCACCTGATAGCATCAGACTAAACACTGAGCGTCCCTGTGAGTGACGTACCATCAGCTGATCAACAGAACGTGTGCACAGCTCCACAAACGTGTTGTTTATCATTGAACAACCACTGCTTGTCCGAAGTAGCAATCCCAGACTGACAAAATTATTAGAGTGATACAGTTTTAAGAAACAGATGCCAGTCTGTGGTTTGTGTTGTCTGAAGTGATGTCAAAGGATATAGCCAATTTGATTTGCTTGCATGCTAACGTTAGCTTATTTGTACATAACAAAAAGTTAGGCTGAGGTTCATGGGAATGTTGTTATATTTCAATGCTTTTCAGGTTAATATTTTTCCAACTGAGAGTTACTGTAAAGCTGCGCTTGAGGACCTGTCATAATCCTCTGTCATAATGACGAGGCAGAAGCACTCAATAAAACCAGACTAAGTGACCTGTTGTCCCACTTCCTGTGATAGGCATTCACAAAAAACCTTTAAGAGGAAGTCCGTGCACTGCAGAGAAGCTTGAGACTTTAAAAGGCCTTTTCTTGAAAGATGTGATGTTAGTACTGTATATCTACTACTGTGTGTGTGTGTTTGTGTTAAACTTGCCTCGTCATGCACCGTTAGCAGCCACCACGTCACAAACTAACCCTCAACAGTTATTTAAACCTTTATTTTTTTTAATTAAGCAGATAAGATGGGATAAATACTTAAGGAATTCCTGTCTAAATTTAGAACAAAGTTGTAGCCAAAGCTTGTTGTTCAATGAAATGTGTGTTTTCAATGGCCTGGCCTTGGCTATGTGTTGATCCTCATGTTTTGGGATGGGGGCGGGATTATTACAATTAACGCCTCAAACACACTGGGCGCTCGATGAAGCGCCCCAAAGTGCAAAGCTGCACACGCCTCAAGCCGAAAATCATTTGTTTGACCACACCAGGAGCAAATCTCCCCGGGCCTGTCTGCTCTGAAAGAGCTAGTCTTACCATGTGTTAGTAACAACCTCATCAATATACAATGTTTGTATGTATACAATGTGTATTAGGGGTGCGAACGTTTACAAAAATGTCTAAACGGTAACACGTCTGCAATTTTTCGTGTACACGTTTAACTGTTTATCATGGGAGGGGGGAGGGGTCGAAGCCATTTTTCCCCCCAATGCTGTTGAGTGTGCAGTGAGAAAGACAGATAGACTGAGAGGCCTTTATTTCATAATTGTGCTTTTTTGAAGTGATCATAACTAGCCTAGTGATCATCTGTCTTTAGACTGACTCCCACTGTCAGGCTCATGAGCCAACCAGCTGATCGGACCAGCTGTTTTAGATGGAGATGAAAACGAAAGTGAAACTCAAGGTGGAGCAGTTAAATAGTTAAATGAATAAATATTGTAACCAAACACAATAATGTGTTGTGTTATCTGCTATAGCCTACAGTAGCTCACGTCGTCCCCCACTCCTGGAAATAAATTAAGACTAATTTTCCAAACTTAAAAACAAAAATAAAAAAAAACGTTTTCATTTATTGATTTTTCCTAAACTCTTATGATTTACTAACCAGTTACACGTGCACACCCCTAGTTTGTATTTCTAACTAATGTGCATGAATGTCCACACCCGTGGTACCTAGCTGTGATATTTTTTAATCGGTTATCTTTTCTCACCGTCTCCCATTGTGAGTTGGAGTAGAGGAGGAGAGCTCCTGCTCTTTCCCTGCTTCAATGAACACATAAAAACCTTAACTTGTTTATTTATCCAGTTTAATGTTTTTTTTTTTTATGTTGTTTCTGTCCGATTTACTCGCGGCGAGCATAAAAAATAGACTAAACGCCAAGCTATTGGTGTTGCGCGTGTGAGGAGCTCTGCGCTTCTCGGTGCTGGGATATTGGAGTGTTACTTTTTTTTGTAGAGTTTTAACAGTAGTTGATTCATTGGTTTGAACACCAACTCAAGTGGTTTTATGGTTTCTCTCAATGTTATCAGTGATATAGTCACTAGTGGTAGGTCCAGGTCAGCTAATGCTTGAGGGTTACCCCATGTAAAAAACTAAAAGACATTTATGCTTGAGAGTGGAGACTTGGTCCAACATCTCACTTAAAATGAGATCCTGATTCTGGATTGAGCTTGAGAAAGTCTTTATTTTACTTTATCTTGGTGAACTAGAAATCCCCCGTCCCCGATCCTTCATCAGTGTTTTTTGGCGTACAGAGGTTGTTTCATGTGATGCCATCAGCCACGATTAGGATAAGCAGCCGACTGGTGAAACAACATGGCGCGGAGTGTGAGCTGTGGAGTTTAGCACTGGAAGCAGCAGGGGGTCATAGGAAGCTTTTATGTAACAGTTACATGTAGACTGGTTTCAACTAGGGCTGCAACTAACGATTATTTTGATAATCGATTAATCTGTCGATTATTTTCTCGATTAATCGATTATTAACTGTTTTGTGTTTTGGTCTGTAAAATGTCAGAAAATGGTGAAAAATGTTGATCAATTTTCTAAAGCCCATGTTGACGCCCTCAAATGTATTGTTATGTCCAAAACACACAGATATTTCAGTTTACTGTCATAATAGGATTAAAGAAACCAGAAAATATTCACATTTGAGAAGCTGAAATCAGAGAATTTGGAACTTTTTTATTAAAAAATTACTCGAAACGATTAATCGATTATCAAAATAGTTTGCGATTATTTTAATAATCGATTCATCGATTAATCGTTGCAGCTCTAGTTTCAACATTTAAATATTTCAGAGTCTCTTTGTAGAAAAAAATCATGACATCTAAAATAGAAGAACCAGGAACTGAGACAACTGCTTCTGCAAAAGATAATGGGCCAAGTAGTGCAAAGATTCACTGATCACTTCATAAACCTTCAACAGAAGACACTCTAGAGTTCAGTTATTTAAAGTAAATGAGAAACTGATTTTGTGGACTTTTTGGATTTTGTAATGAACAACAATTGACCTATTCTAAGGAAAGATTAGTTAGAATTATGTAATAGTTTCCAGGGTTCAACATAACTTTTTTTTCCTACTGGCCCGCCGGGCCAGTGGATCCGAGTTTTACTGGCCCCATGTGTATTTTCACTGGCCCTGCACACACTTTTTTCTTCTTCATAATTTAGTGTGAATAATTATAATACCTATATTAGAAAAATAACCAAATCTAAAGGGAATATCTATACTGTAACAATATAGATATTCCCTTTTAAGATTTGGTTATTTTTCTTTTAGTTAATGATATGAAATATTGATATTGCTCATACACATAATATAAAACCAGGCAAACATATTGAATTTGAAGCCTACAACTGAAAGTATGTGGAAGGAGTCGGCCAGTATTTTAAAGTCCAGAAGTTTGATAATTGTTTTTATTCTTGAATTTGGGCAGTTTAATGAATAGTTCACCTGCAGAAATCATGTTCAAACATTAAAAAAAAAATAAGAGATGAAGGTCTGATCAGTCTTTGTGGTGTGGTAGTGTTTACTACTTTCTCTATATGCATTAGGGATGTGAATGTGTCAAACCAATGACCGGTTTTCCACTTGCGCTCAAGTTGACGTTAAAAATAGAAATCCGAAAATCAGAAGGTTATGCCGTTTTTTTAATGGGAGATTTCACCGTGTATGCGAGTTCACGTCTGGTCGTGAGCGCGCTGCAGGAGCGTCACTTCTACATGAAGTGTCAGCTTCACATTAAGAGTCCGGTGTGGGACCATTTTTTCAAACTATTGATAAAAACAATGCAGTGCAAAATATGCAGCATAATGTTAAACGCTCGTCTAAGGCTATGATGTTAAATCACCTTAGAAACACACAATGCCTTCGTCCGAGCAAAGCAACGTTTCACAGTGAGATCTCGCCAGTGGGTGAGCGAGTGAGCCGCCTCGCAGAAGAACTGCGGGGTTTGTGGTTAAAATAATAACCGGGGATATTCCCCCCGTTAGCGATTTCACGGAAAGACTTCCGCGATCTGATTGTAGATCATGAAAACACAGAGCCATGTCGGCAGACAAACTGCGCGGCTTTAGGAACTGTCCAGTGAGCAGAGTACCTCCGTTCGTTTCTGTCTACAACCGACACAATCACCGGAGACGCATTCACAGCGTTTAAATAAAGTCTCTCATTTGTATTACCATTAGGGCTTGCATGCAAATACAGTAACATTACGGCGGCAGCTAACGGAAAAGCACAGTTATCACTTCATTTTCTGCACCTCAACCTCTGCTGTGGGAAGAAAAAAAGGGGGCAAAGTAAGTCAATTGATTTGTTGACTCGCAGGTGGACAGTAGGCAGCTCTACCAACGGAGCGAGAGTGCGCCCGCTTGTTGCTCCGCCTGTCAAAACGCCCACGCATCGTTTGTCCACTGGCCTTTCATTAAAAAATATATTATATATTATGTTTATTATATTGATAAACACTGCTTTCATTACGACTCTCAGCGCGCATTTCAGTAAACCATGATGTAGTCTACAAAAAGGTACTGAACTGTGATTGGCCGTTACTGGCCCGGGAGGGCCAGTGACTGGCCAATCAACTCGCCCTGCATATGATTTTACTGGTTATGTCGAACCCTGGTTCCTATTCTGACTCCTTTCCCATATTCAGAATCTATGTCAGGTCAGTTAGAGCAACCTGACAAAAAATATGACTCGTTTATACAAGGATTCATTTCACAGTGCTGTTTGTTTGCTACCTAGTTAAAACAGGTAACATAACACGCTGTGGGAATAATAAGCCATGATGTTAAATGATCGTCCTAATGTGTTATGTAAATTTGTAATAAGAGACACTGCACCATCACCCTGTTGTGGGCTCAAATTGCAGGATATTATCTCTACTCTTTGATTGTGCCTCGCATTTTCTGTCGTGCATTACTGTGATTTTTTAGCTTCCTAAAAAGGCTGCTGTTAGAAATCCCTGGAGTCCAAATGACTGTGACACAGTTTGGAGAACGAAATGAAACAAAGGTCAAAAGATTTGTTAGTTCAATGTCTGTTTGGAACAATTTCTCAACTCTGTTACTAAAAAATCATTTAAGTCATTTAGGGCGATGTCAGTAAATGACATGCAGCACATGTCTGAGATACCAAAGGATAACTAGAGACACAGCTTTAGAGTGAACAGTTATGTGTCAAGACCTAGATCTGAATTTGAAGCTCTTCTATATTTCAAAGGGCAACATTGATTTAAAGCCTGGTCAGAGGGCGCTTGGTGACCCATTGGGGCTGTAGACTACAAGTACGCAAACTAATCAAAACGGGGGTTGTGGAGTTAGAAAGAAGTGAGCTTACCACTTGCATTGTGGGTAATGTAGGGACCAGGTTTTAAAAGGAAGGCAAATGTGTCTTTATGGCACTTTCTTTCCCATTTTGAGTCTGTCAATGTTGCAGGAGTACAAAGCTAAGTTCTTTTTTTGAAGGGCCAGAGCAATGTAGCTAAACCTTCTGTCTAAAGTTGCAAATGTGATGAGAGTTAAAATAATTTCATGTGAAGCATGTTGTCCAACTTGAGTGAACATCACTAATATACAATAGCAACAAATTGGACAATTTTATTGTTGCTTCTATTTATACTCAAATAATGGCGGCAATGGAAGCTGAGATTCAAAGAGAACTCTGTTGATGTGCGGAATCAATTAAATCTGCTACTTTGTGTCCATGGGAAACATTTCTATGTAGATGACTGCACTTTCTGTAGCTTAACAACCTTATTTCCCCTGTGCTTCTGTATATTGCTTCTCCTCTTCTGTGTGTGGTTTTACAGCTATGCTCTCTCCAGTTGGTCACAGTTGTTACCTGAAGGATTGTTAATGCAAGTTAGAAATCACACAGTGACAGTACAAATGCCTGCACTTGTCCACTTATCACTAGGCCTCTAAACAGCTCAATAAGGAAGGCAATGAGAGTCTTTGCTCAATTTCATTTACCGTTTTGTGTTGAGTTAAAACTATTCCGGTTGGGCTTCTTCCCTCCGGGGATCAAAGTCTTTGTCAAATCCTGTCAAGAAAGTCAAGTCCTCGGTCAGGTCCTGTCTTAAAGCAGCCCGACCTTTGGTATTAATGCTTCTCTTCTTGTCTCAGGAATGTGAAGAATAGTTGTAACCAAACACAAGCCGTTTGAGGGACTCTGACACGCTCCAGATATAGTGGAGTTGTGTGCGTGTGTTCTGCATAATATGGACATTAAACTCTGCGTTGTACACGGCTCATACACATGTTATATTTATGTCTGTATGGCACCAGACGGTACAATGGAAGCTTTCATATTTATTAACTGTGTCCTTAGATAAATCAGTGCAGGAGTATTTTCTTTCCTACTTCGTCTCACTTCTAATTTGGTTGATGACTGGGCAGTTAAAGGGTCATGACTTCTGGACTTGACTCTGTATTCACAAAAAAAATATTTTCATTATCCTAGAAATTGATCAGTTCCACAAAGGCGAATGAAAATCAGTCTGCAAAACTTTGGACAATTGAATGATGGATAATGAACTGAAGTTCTCCGACTTCAGCCCTAAAAAAGATTTATGAAGACAAGATAAAATAATCTAATTGACCCTCAGATGCAGGCCTTTTTCAATCTATTGATGAATGATTTCAGCTCCAGTTGGTTGGATTTTTGTTATGTGGTTGTAGCTTTCCCTTTTAATTCTGAACTGTTTAGAAGGTTTCTGTATTGAAATGACTAGATTTCTCTTTAGTACGACATGTAGTCTTTCACTTGATAAATGTGGTTGAATGAAAACATACACAGGCCTGTTTTGAAACCCTGGTTTGGTTTTAGTGCTGCTGTCCGCAATAGGATTTGAATTCCCCGTCTTCCTCTTGGCCTGGTCCCTCAACATGATCATCCTTAAGGAGCTTACTCAGATTTGATCTTCAGTGAAGTTGCCGTGAGCCGCTTTCAATCCCTCGTAGTCAGAGTGAAGTGAGACTGTAGCAGGAGATGCGTGAGGTCTCTTACTATAGGAAAGGAGACCAATCGTCATGAGGAAGTGAGCCAAGCTGGTCTGTTGGTATGTTTTCGGGAGGATTCATGACTAGGTAGCACAGTTTTATTTCTGAAACGCAACTTCACTTTTAGGAAACCCTTTCAGCTTTAATAGATTCCGCTCTGTATCTGAGTAAAAGATGTTTAGTCAACCAGAGACCCAAGACTTTTAAAAGCGGTTTCCAGGTACAACCTCCTCTGCTGCATTCCATTGTGATATGCTTGGATTGTATTACTGTACTATGAGCAGGATGCAAACTTAAACTTTCTCTGACTGTGTGGAGATCTCACGTTTTTACCACACAGATGATGAAGAATGGTTAGCATTAAAAATGTAGTAAAACAAGAGACGTATGTAGATTTCTGTTTTTTGTGGCAATGAATAAAAATGAAAAAAAAACACAACGATTGGGTCATATCTTTGTATTACACAACCAATGTTCAGTCAGTGCAGCGCTGCTATATAACATACTAAGATTGGAAGTTAATCTGTAGTGTTACTGTTAATGAGCCTTTTAAAATGTTCATAGAGCAAACGTTACCTCCTGATCCGTCCTGTAGATTACCGTATGTGAGGCGCGGTCTGGTTCCGACTGTAACTGCAATTGTTAAATATCACTATATATTAAAAATCGTTGGCTTTCTGATCATTGCTGAGACAAAGCTTTTGAAAATGTCAACTTGGGCTCAGGAAAATAATAACTTGTTTCTGCTGTGTTGCTGCACCATGTTCATATTTTTCCTGGACATTTTCTACTTTGGTTTTTCTGCAGGTCGACATGCTATTTTGCTGCTTTTACCATAATTTGACTGCTTGTTCCCCCACTTTTAAGTCAACTTTCTCTTGTTCTCATTATGTTGTTGTGAATGCACCTGGTTGCAATAGTGACAGGGCAGAATAATGCAGGTATTTGCTTCTGGTTGCTGCAGTTTAAGTCTAGTTTATCTGTGAATGAAGCCAAAGCTATATAGCGACGGAGCGAGGTGATTTAATTAGAAGCTGCCTCCTACCTGCTACAGGTAGATTAGACAAGTCATGAAAATACAATGAAAAGTAATTCAACTAAGAGAGGCTGTTCATGTGGGCAGAACTGTTACAAAAAACAAGCTCCTCTGTGTCGCTCCTTTTTGTTGTCTGTTCAGCCAATTTCTATCACAATTTCTGCACAATCACAAATTCCAACTATTTTTAAATGGGAATATGTTGTTTTCTTTCTCTTCTCTCCATTCATTGTCATTGATAGATGTTTGTAGTTGATCTGTGTTCACTTATGCAGAGCAGGTTGTAATATGGACCATCTTAATGTGTTTCCACAGAGTCTACCGGCCCCGCCAAGGTGGTGAGAGCTGGGAACCCACCCAAAACCAGACGTGGAGGAAAGGTAATGGCTTGTCCTTCTGTACGCCTTATGATTAATATTCATTTTAGGATAATATTCATTTGTTATAAAATGATTATATTTTGATTTACTTACTGGTACATTGTTTTACATTATTTGACCATATTTGTGTGGTTTTCAGACACACTTTTAAGTTGCTAATCTTTGCAGCCTCTATCTTATGTAACTATAGACAATAGTTTCAGTGTCAATTCAAAAAGGACATATTCATCAGTTCATAGCTGCTCTGAAGCTGAGTGAAGACATCTGTTATCAGTGCTGGTATCTACCCCATCATACTTTACGCCGTGTAGCATGAAGTAGGAGTCTAGCACTTCACACTTCCTGGAATGATGCAAATGTGAGTTCCTGGTAGGGCTGGGTATCGTCAAGGACTTCGCGATACAATACGTATCACGGTACACTGGTCACGATACGATATATCACGATATATTGCGTATCTTGATATATCACGATATATTGCGATATTCCATAAACAAGTTGCCTTGTCAAACATAACAGCACAATATATTGATGATTGAGCAGACAAATGAAGTCAAAACTATTTCATTCACAACTTCCTTTACTATTTTCTTCCTTTTTTGGGGGGTTTGACAAATGATCAAACACTGCTGCAGCTGCCATAACATCAAAATAACAAATCCAATTCACTCTTGTACTAACTGTACAGGACACACTGAAAATGAAAACACATCAGTGTGCTTTTGTGACACAGTGAATCTTAAGTGTTCTAAACAAAACCTATTTAACTTCAATAGTCAGTATCCTAGAGGCTCAGGCCTGACAGCAGACATGGGTTTGAATCTGACCCGTTGTTGTTCTCTGCATTTCTTTCCCTCTCTGCCCCATTTCATATCTGTGTCTCTGCACTGTCAATAAAGCCTTGAAAAGCAAAACAAAATAAAAAAAATCATAAAAAAATTAATTAAACAAATATTGATTTTTAGTTATAAAAATCGATACTGATATCGCAAAACTAAGTATCGCAATATATCGATATTTTGATTTTTTGACACAGCCCTAGTTCCTGGTGAGCCAATGGGCCCTGCAGGTAGAGTAGACAAGCTCTGCCTAAAGCGTTTCATTCACAAATTCCCTCTTTTTAATGACAAACTTGCATTCCAGAGTTGTTAACCACACCTTGACCACAAACATATATGACACCTTTTTTGTTAAGTGCGGTGTTGCAGAAACAAAGATAGAATTTGACAACAAAAACAGACAATATGTTAAAAATGTGAGTGCAGTTGTTGACTTTAGTTAAGATGGTATATTAGATTTCTGCTAAGACGAGGGTTGACATGTAACAATGTCTATCTATTCTTTTTTTTTATGCTATTTAATTGATCTATTTTATTGATCCTTATTTTTACCGTATTATCTTTGCTGTGCTGTCCTCCACCAACCTGTTTGCCTATTTATTGTGTTTTTGACATGTAACATTTGGATGTCGTTACTTGTTTGTGTGATTGTGGATCGGGTAAACTGAAAATGAATTCTTGGGATCAATAAAGTTTCTTATCTAATCTCATTTGTTAATAATAAACAATGTTTTGTTTTGGTGTTTAGTACATACTGCAAACTATCTTTTTTCCGTTGTGTTTGTATGCAGTAAAGTTGTAAAATCCACATTAAAGGCGTGGTCTTGGCTTGAGTAATATGTGTAAATGGATAACCTGCTTTATTTACCATCACAGTCCCAGACACCTTTGACACTTGTTTCTGTTCACGTGATTCTCAGGTTGGAGACTTTGGCGACACCAATAGCTGGCCGACTCCAGGGGAGATCGCAACTAAAGACATGCAGGTAGGTGGCGGTGGGCTTTGTGTGGAAAGTGTTGAGTTTCTGGGTGATGTGGAGGAACCCACTGATGAGATGTGGGTGTTGTCTGTCTGTGTTGTCCAAAAAAACAATGTTAGGGACTAGGTCCAATGAAGCCTATTGTACTATGTATTGTCTTACATGTACAATAGGCTGTAGTGAAACAGTATAATCTATACTGTGGTTGTGCACACCTGTTTGACTGTACAGTATAATATAGCTGCAGAAATATGATGCATTGATGTCATTCCAACCAGATATTTAGTTTTAAAGTCAATGGTTTCCTCCAAAATAGCTGCATTAAGTGGGCACAGAATGCCATTTTCTTTTCAATTTATATCTATATGTGAGATGTGACTACTTTGGCAGCTTAATGAAACCTTTAGACCTGGCAGGGACTTGATGTTCTGCTTGTAATGAAGGTGGACAAGGTGTCCTGTGGATTGAGCACCATCATAAAGGCCTTTCTCTCAGCATCAGGACTTTGTGTATAAATGGAGGTTGGAGTATCTCTATCTTCTGTAATGTGACAAATTCCAGAGTGTAAGAGAATTTGTGACCTAGGTTTAGTTACAGGAGGGATTTCAATAAGATCCTTCAGACCTGGTTAGATAGCTTAAAAAGTGGGTGCGGCTTAGCAGCACAATACCCAGCTGTAGTGGGACACTGAAACCAGAGCCGTGGTGGTATGTCAGGAGAAACAAATCTTTCATAATGAGGGTAAGTAGATAGAGGCATAAAGGACTTTCTTTGTAAACCTGCTGTGACGGTCAGACACGGGGAAAAAGAAACGCTTTAAAAGTGTCATTTAACACAAAGAGTCATGGGAAAGTGTGTATAAAATGAATATTGTAGTAGTTTCAAGTCAATTAAAATGTATTTTAGGGACAAGGCATATTAATTAAAATATAAATACATACATGTAAATACCGAAGATTGCTAAAGTGCAGAGAAGTGTTGAAGTGCTAGCATTATTGCACATCAATTGTGATATGAAGTTGATTGTGTTGCGTAATGTCTGTGAAGTCACAAGATATAACATTCACATACCAATCAGGACTAGCAGCTAAGCTTTGCTTGTTTCACTTTCTTTCTACAATGGTTATTTAAGGCGAGACACCCCAGGTGAATAGGGATTTTTTTTTAACTTATAGATATCATCATGAAACTTTGCCAGTTGATTACTGACACTAACACAATTACTTTTTGTATTACATGTTTTTCTTTAATATTTTATTAAATATGCAAATATGCCAATATTTAACTAATTATGCGTACATTTGGGTCATTTTTCGAGAAAAAAAATTAGATGTTGGATAAAGCCAGAGTTAAAATCTCTATTCTATTTTAAGCACATATTAGTTTCTAAAGTTTTTACACAACAGATTTTGGATACAACCTTTTTTCATTTAATAAATCAAAAAATACTATGTACATGTCTTAGAAATGCATTTTAGGCATGTTTTTAGGAGGAAAATGTATCATAAATCAGACAATTAACAATATATTAACAAATCCTTCTGTAAAAACCTTTAAAATAGTGCTATGAATGATTATGGAAAGTTTGGTTGATGTCAGTGGTCTAGAAGTTGAGATATCTTTCTCAGAGTATTGGAAAAAGCTCATTTTGAGAAAACGGCCGTTAAAGATAAAAACGTGAATTCTGCTGATAATCACTGATTATAGCTAGAGTAATTTATTGAATTAGGCCCTACACCCCTCAATGCCATATAGGCCTACCGCCGTGATTAATTCATTATTAGCCACTGTCTGTCAACCTGCTCCGGAGTCGGCACAGACGCTCTCTCTCCCCACCATCTCCCTGTGATCCTCTGACAGTCTGTGTCTCTCCGACGTGATCGGCGTGATTTACATGTCTTTAACACTTCTCCCCTTCAAATGGCGATCATGTAATGTCCGTAGCCAATTGATTAAGTTTTTTTTTTTGTGTGTTGGTTTGGCATATTTTCGACGTTTTTCCCCTTTTATTTTGTGATTTTCGAGCTACCCGCGGCTAGCATCACGTGATGCCTTTTAGCGAATCACATCGTCAGAAATGTGCATTAGCCAATGAGGTTGCGTTCCTAGCATTGAATCCCTCCTCACACTTTCACGATTGGTTACTGATACAAAGGAAATTACCATATTTGGATCCGATAACGTTGTTCTTGAGATTCAGAGCTTTCCAACAGTACCATGGTTATTATGATTCATACAGCGGTCGCGGTGCTGTATGTTACGTTAGAATGCTCACTTTTGACGAACTTAGGAGCAAAATACAGACACAAGCAGTCAAGGTTTAGTAAAATAAACACATAAAAAGTATATTTTTGACCTTTTATCCATACTAGTATGAAAGAAGACATGTTATGGAAGCTAAATAGACACAAATCTCAAAATTGACCAGTGCTCAAAAAAACTATGTTTTTGCCAGCCGTGTCTCGCCTTAAGTGCTTATGACTTTAATTACACAGCAGCTAAACAGCAAGTCCAAACAGAGCAGTCAGCTTCTGCTGGCCCGCCTTCATGTCCTCAGGACTGCATGTTTCTTTTTTTTTTATAAAGGATAGAGTTAGTCCAGGCTAACCATCATGGCAGGACCTCTCAGGCTGTTTGGAGACCCCAAAAAAAAAAAAAAAAACATGGTTGAAGTCAGGCATCAGTAAAATTGATCCAGTCTTTTTATGGAAATTGTTAAAAAAGAAAGAAAAAATATTGTACATCATTCGGATTGTTGGTTCCTCATGGGGGAAAAAATAGAAATGAAAAGAAGAGGTCTCACCCTTAAACACCTGCTCAGCTCAGGTGTCCATAGCACCATTCACTCAACATGACCCACTCTCCTATATACTTATTACCTAACCCCCACACAGCTGTTGGCCCGAGAGGGGATGCATTCAATTTGTGTTACAGTAGCAGCAGCAGCAGCAGCCCCTCAGAGACCCTTCTAGTTATTCCTGGTCTCCGGGTGCTAGTGTGTCAGCGGGATAGCGACCCCGGTAACCCAACCCTATTTTAGGCAGCCCCGAGTCTGACCGAACTGGAGGGAGAGTGCATGGCCCCGAGCAGGAAAATGTGGGTCACATAATGAGAGCCAGGAATAACCGGTGGGTCCGGTGGAAGGAATCGTAGGTGGGGGAGGGGGTGGAGCTTCAGAGACACTGGCCAAACCCTGGGAAGGGCTGTCCTTTTAGGGATCCCCTTCAATAAACCAGCCCCCCCCCCCCCCACCACCACCAGGGCAGTGTGCTGCTGCTATTCTTAGGGGACTGGAGTTCTCCCGCCCGTCACTTAACTTTTAATGCTGCAAATCAGTCCCAAAGTGTCACAGATGATACTGAAGTCTGATGAAGGTGATATTTCTGAATGCCGGGTTGTGCTTTAGAGTTTGCGTCTGTGGTTTAAGTTAAGTCTGCGAGTTTATGCAATAAGATTGGGAGAATATGTTCTCCAAGGCAGATATTATGTAACGTAAATGACATTTCACTAAATACAATATTTGTGGCATCATGTCTTATAAACCCAGCAGTAGCTTCAGCTGAACATGCATTCATTCAAGCACAAAACAATGATCCCTAGCTAACTTCATCCCCTCTGTCTTTCCAGTTAAACCTTTGCTTTCTTAACCATTCAGTACGGTTTAAGTAGGCTAAGCTACCCTTTAAGTACTCCACAACAGGTATTGAAAGAATTGCCCTTCTTCCCCTACAATCCTACGGAAAACATCACATAACTCTTCTTGGCTGTGGAGCAGTCCACTGTATGTGGGCACAGGCTATCATATGTGTTGACGCCTTTTCCATACAAAGCTATTTAATCGTTATGTCTTATCAGTTATCGGTCCATGTTGTCTGTGTCGTGTCCACAGTGGAGAGATTCTCAGTGAAGTGCTGAGTTATTGTCTTGATGGATCATATAGTAACTGCTGAGATGCATAGGTTTATTTTTATTTCTGGCATTTCTGGTTGTGGCAGTGAATCCTTTGCAGCAGCAGCTTCGTCTGGGCCTTCCTGTGGTGGCAGGCAGAAGGATGAATCAGCATCCCTGTGATCTCCCCATTTACTGTCTACATTTCCTCAGCCGCTACACAGCATGTCTTTATTGATTCAGTTAAACACACCACACACCTGAGCTCTGAACACAGTCGGCTTCCCCCAAACGCTTCATCTCACAATAATCTGCTCGTATTCCCATCTGTGCACAATGAAAGACACACACACACACACACACACACACACACACACACACACACACACACACACACACACACACACACACACACACACACACACACACACACACACACACACACACACACACACACACACACACACACACACACAGAGTTTTAACCTACAGACATGCTGTAGACGTGATGAGATCTTCATGTCTCTTCTCTGAATAAACATCAATGAAGAGAACTTTTCACAACTCTGATCTCAGCATCAAATAATTTGCGTTGTAGCCATTGAGTTGATATGGGCTGTACTTTATAAACCCCATAGGGAGCTCAGCAGAGAGTCCATACAGCAGATGCTTCATATTATCCACAGCATGGCATTGTCAGTGTGTTTGATGACAACAGGAAGAAGCATAATGCCCTCACGTTGTTGGAGCGGTGCAGCATTACGCAGAAGCTTTTAAAAAAGGAAATAATTACGTTTTTCTCTCACTCCCACTCAGCAGAAAATAACCAGATTATTATAGCCGGGGGCTTTGACGGACTCACTGATGACTTCATCTAGTGCAGAGACGTTTTAATTCATTTAAGAGCCTCAAAACTCTCCACTCATGTCCATATTTTTATTGATTAATCCCTACACGTGTGTTCCCCTGCCATGTGTGTTCATTTTCCATATACAGCGTGTGTGTGTGTGTGCACATCATGGTCCACCTCATTGTCCTCTCTAAACTGCTCTTCCCTCCCTCTGTTCAGATTGAGACAGTGACACGGACCGTGTCCTGCCCGCCAGCTGTCAGGCAGGTCAAAGACTCATGGAGATCCACTGTAAGTTCAACCAGCAGCCTACTAAAATATGCAGCTACTTACCTAGCTATCATACCTGGAACAAGTCATATTAAAATATATTAATAATAAAATAAATGTAACATTAAACAAAGTAAAAAACATAAAATTATGTCAGTCAGTTAATACTTAAAGTCAAACTCAAATATGAATTATCTTCACCTTTTGTGTAAGGAAACATCAAATTGCTGGGAGCTACTTAGCGTAGCTTGCTAGCCTTAACACTGCTTGGTTGTGCCCTGCACACCCAAAGCAAAAAATTCAATTCCCCATTGTGGTTATGTGTGGACTACATTAATTCAGTAGTCAGCATTGTTATATTGGCCCTTTTGGCTAATATTATATTGAATAATTAAGTTAGATGTGGGCTATGCTGCAATATTTTAAGCTGCAGAATTGTATTTGCTTGCATCAGTTGGATATAATTTACATAATCACACTTTCCTGTTTCCCTTGAGTTGTAAAGGTGCAATTTAACACGTTTGATAAACAAGGATATGCCGTGAATGCTGCAATTTAAAATTATAAAAGAGAATATTCTCATGTCAAAACAAACCCCCCCCTCGGAAACGGTGTACTGAAGCAGTGACACTTCCTTCTCTCACACACTGGTGGTGTCTGTAATTACTGAGGCTATGTCCGCAACATGCCCGAATAAAGTCATAACAAACATACATGACTCAATATTGCGTATTCCATGTCTGAAAAGGGCTCAATTTAACCCCATTGAGAATTACATAAATAAAGTTTAGAAAAGTAATTGTAGGAAGTTCTTAAATATACCCTGGGTGGGCCCTCCTCCACATATTTTAGGTGGAGCGTATTAAAGAGAATTAAATTAAAAGCCCTTGACATTTCATAACACACTGATTTACTAGCCTTAACCCTGCAAGCAACCAAAAGTAATTATGGGTAGAAGGCTCTGCAGCCCATGACAAGAACAAATACGTAGGGCTTAGTAAGATGTTTTTGATGTTTTACTTAGCTTTCTTAAATCATCACTCCACCCGTCAAATCACAATCATTTCAATCATGATTTCTTATGGTTTAATTGGTACATTTGTAAGGTTTGCATACAAGAAAAATGTGTGTGCCTCCTTTTGCTCTTTGCTGTTTGGTGAGACTCTCTGTTAACAATTTTGTTAAGAACTAAAATGCATGTTTGGAGTGGGGTCTTTTGAGTTCAGTGTGGTTAAGATTAGGTTGTGATAGGCTGTGAATGTTCAGGGTGTGTGTGGGTGCGTATACACAATGGTTTGCGGGCTCAATGTGTCGAACTTCGTAGTCGATTGAGTCAGGCGCTTTGCATGACTCCCTATGCAAACCCTCCAGGAGTGTCAAAGTTTGCAGATATGTGTGTTGCTGATAGCTGAGCTGCCGTAGCCCAGATGAGCAGCTGAACTATGTTTGATTTGAATGAAGTCAGATATCGGCTCTGTGAGCAAAGATAACCAGTCAACGAAAGCAATTTATGTATGGTGCACTACCCTGTATCCGTTGCTGTGTGTTAGCTTAGGCTTGGCTCGATGACAGTAGTAGTACTAGTGTTGCAGTTGGACATTACAATTCGAGCGTACAAAAGAGGAGATAATAAAGTCTTAACCACATGCAAAGTCCGCTTTGTCCCGGTCACTTGTTATTGTGAGGAGGTTGTATTTGCAATTTCAACCAGAAAATTCTTCTCTCAAACAGTTTGATTGATGTGAATTTAAAACCTCCCATTCTAAATGCAAAACATTAATATATTGATACCGGTTTACTCCACAAACAAAATTGCTGGTTATGGTATTCTGAAACATTTTGTCCCTCTAACCTGATCATTGGATTGTTTGATTTTATGTACGCTTTCAATAGAGATTACGAAGGCTATATTTGGTGTTATCAATGTCCATTGTAAGCTAGCAGAATTGAAATGAGTGCAGTAACTGCTGGATAACATTTGATTGTCCTTTGCTATACATTATATACTCTAATTATGATGTTGCCCAAGAAACAAAAAGAGTCAACTGTTTGCTTAGCCCTGCCTCGCTAAATGACTGTTGCCGGGCAGATTTGGAACCTGCAGACGTGCTGTAGACGTGATGAGATCTTCATGTCTCTTCTCTGAAAAAACATCAATGAAGAGAACTTTACACAACTCTGATCTCAGCATCAAAGCAAAAAATCTAATTAAACAAAAATAACCTCATTGCCTGGCTGAGCAGATTATGATTTAAATGCACATTGGTGGGCCTCTGACTTACTTGTCATTTGACCTCATGCTGTTAAAGCAGCTCCACAAACCAATCTTTAATCTGTTTCTACGTCAACCAAGGAAGGACATTTATGATGGTGACCTACCATGTGTCCGTTGCTGTGTGTTAGCTTAGCTTAGTTTAGATTGGCTCGATGACAGTGGTAGTACTAGTGCTGCAGTCCGACATTACAATCCGACCATACAAAACAAGAGATAATGAAAAGCCTAAACCACATGCAAAGTCCGCTTTGTCCCGGTCACTTGTTAATGTGGCCCTGAGGAGGTTGTTTTTGCAAATTCAACCAGGTTTTATTTTGTTATACAGTTCTCTAATTATGATGAAATGTTATAAGAAGTTGCCTGCTAAGCCCCGCCTCACTAAATTACTGTTAGGCAGATTTGGAATATCCAAATTCATGTAAGTAAGCAAAGAGTACAAGTAGGGCAGACCTGTCTTCTTTTCTAGAAATAGATAAACATGACACTTAACAAATTCAGAATGGAGGGGGAACTATGCCGGTTCATCATTTGCATTTATGAAATAAAATTGGATTCATCTGCTGCATTTTCTAGAAACTAAAGAATTGAAAAGCTTTTAAATGTATCGATTCACAGGGCAGCTTGCTATGAGGGATGGTTTAATCCAAAAAGGTGCAATGGATTAAGATAGGATCAAGTCCTCTGCAAACCAACTGTACCATAGTTTATTTGTAGCCGGACCGAGGTCTTCAAAGGTCTTTTGGGCTGCTGTTTTGGTCTACTAGCAAGTGAACCAAGGGGGTAAATGCTCAAGGAGTTGAGGCAACCAAACTTTACACAGCAGGTGTAAAAGCACCTTAAGTGACTTATTTTAAAGGAGCCTCTACAGGTCAAGTACTGTTGACTGACGGAGGCTAACGCTACATGTCAGGCTAGATGTTTGGAAAAGCTCAAAGTAAAGCCAGCGCGCTTCAAACTCTCTGGATACCTCGGCCCCTCTTACAACAGCTTCATAAAGAGCTCTCTGGTGTGCTGAGGAATCCAAAGCTTAACATGACTAGCATAACTCTATATTGGCTGCTAGTCCCGTTGCTAAGATAGGATTGCACTTTTACTGTTGGGGGAGGGGTTAAGTGAACACTTAGCTTTTAGTCTGAGGGTGATATTGTGCATGTTTTAACTAAAACAATATATTTTCTGCAGGTTTTGAGCTCACGTTCCACTTCCAAATAAAAAAATTAACAATGTGTTGATGTATAACATTGTATGTGTTGTCCTGCAAAACGTGTGTTACCTAAAACAGTTTGCTGTGAAGTCTCCTATAACTCTTCTCTTGTTTGAATGGGTCTAATGTCTCCCTTGATGGTCCTGTAACTGCTTTTCTCCAACTATTTTCTAAAGGAACTAACTTGAATGTTCTTGTATACAGGCTACTATTAGTACCGTGACATGTTTCGACTGCTAACCCTAACCCTTCCTCGTAAGTGTCAGCTGTGAAACATGTCAAGGCACTAAAAGTTGATACCGAGTCGGTATTCAAGAGCATTCTTGGTCTCCATTTTTCAAGTTAGACTAAATGAACCCTTTTGGGCTTTTCTAAATGTCCCTCTTGTTTGCGTCTACCTGTGTCCTCTCCAGGGCCCAAAGAA
Source organism: Hyperoplus lanceolatus (assembly GCA_026929865.2). Lineage (NCBI taxonomy): Eukaryota > Metazoa > Chordata > Actinopteri > Uranoscopiformes > Ammodytidae > Hyperoplus > Hyperoplus lanceolatus. The sequence goes on from CM049407.1 coordinate 8,770,785, forward strand.
GATGATCACGGCTAAGAAGGAGTTGAAGGAGAAGAGAGAGAGCTTCGAGGAGAGCAAGGAGAACCTGAAGGCCAAGTCTGACGACTCTGGAGAGGAGAAGAACGGTGATGACGACTCCCAGAAGAACGGACCCAAGAAAAAAGGTGAATATATGGACACAACATTGGGCATGTCTTCATTTTTATTTTGCCTCATAGTACCAACTTGAGTGGTTATTGGAATTGATCAAGTATTTATTTTAATCGGTTCACCTTCCAACTGACTTGTTGAGCCCTCAAACACTTTCACCTCAGTCAAGCTTTTAGGGGTTTTCCCAGTTGCGGTTTTCACAGTCATCATTTTTTGCCTGGGGTTTTCATGATTCTCTTTATACGTCACAAAAAAGTCCATAGTTTAGAATTCCCTGTACTATACTATGACTGACTTTAACCGCTAGGCTACAAATAATAATCATCATGTGCTGTAGAAGTGATGAGATCTTCATGTCTCTTCTCTGACTAAACATCAATGAAGAGAAATTTTCACAACTCTGATCTCAGCATTGAAGCAAAAAATAATAATAAAACAAAATAGAAAAAACAATCATTGCCGGCCTGACCATATTAAGCCAGATTTTAAATGTATATCTGTGGCCTTCTGACTGACATGTCATTTGACATTTGGCCACGTGCTGTAAAAGCAGTTCCACAAACCAATCACCCACACTTAGATGTGTTTCTATGTACACTGTTCTACTCCCTCCCTCACCTGCTCAGTCAGCAGATAGACACAGGGCCACGTCGCTTAAAGTGGCTGCTTCCTTTCTCCCACTGCATGTGGTATCTGTCCCACACTGGCCCCCACACATCCACACAACAGTCCTACTGCCACATGTTGTTCTAAAAAATAGATCACTGGTGCGCCCTGCTGTCCGACAGAGGTACTGCAGCAGACTTGGTGCCGCTTAACCAATAAATACTGAGGAAAGCTGCTGACCATGCAGTTTCGGTGTATACACATTGTGCAGTGTTATGTTTATATATTTCTTAAATAACACTTCAAATTGAACAGAGGAACAGAAATGCTGAACAAAAAAAGGCATTCTGCAACAGTTTTTTATTTATCTTTAACCAGGTTTTTCTTTATGCGGCTTCTGATAAATATGAGATTAAAGTTTTCAGTAGAAAATAAAGTGTACCTTTACTAGCAGTTCCCTGTAGCCTGCTAATACATTTCCAATTTAGAAATGAGTTATTTAAGAAGCATTACAATGCCTGTTACTGACTTGTTACTTTATACACCTTTCAGTATGCCAAACTGAATTAGGAGCTAAAAGACAATGAATGTGTTTGTCCTTTCTAACCGGTTCCTCTCTATGACCTTCCAACCAGGGAACAAGCAGAAGTGGGTTCCCCTGATGATCGAGGTGAAGTCTGAAGGTCCCAGAGAGCGCTCTGCCTCCAGGAACAACAGCAGACAGAATGAAAACCCTCGTCTGCCGCCCAATGCCAGGAACGACCTCAGAGGTCAGTCTGTCAAGCTGCTTCTCTTTGACTTGTGATAACATAGAATGTAACTAAATAGATCTGTTAACTGTACTTGAATACCCATTTGAGGTATTTCACTTACATTTTCCCATTTTAAACAACTATGTTAACCCTCCACCACTACATCATCAGAAGGAAAGCTTTTTACTCCACTGTTATAGTCTGTTTTGATTCATCCAATAAAAATGTAACCTTTATTTCGACTGGCGATGTATCATTCAGTTTTAACCTGCCAACATGCTGTAGACGTGATGAGATCTTCATGCCTCTTCTCTGAATAAACATCAATGAAGAGAAATTTTAACAACTTTGATCTCAGTATGGAAGCTGCAACTGCAATAAACCATGTAAAAACTTTATCAGATTAGCCAGAAAAATGCAGCGTCACAAAGCTGAAAACGGCTCTTATTCCAAGAAATAAGTTGTTCTTAAAGGTCAGCCACGCTACAATTTATGGAAACTATTTACTGATCTTATAGATTACTATGCATTGCTGTAGGATAAACTACCCAACAGTGTATAAAGAAGTTAACATGAGCTCAACCATAAATATCTACACTAGCAAAATGCAACATGCACAATGATTCGGTTGGAAGATGAATCCAGTAAAAATCTGATATATAATAGGAAAACACCGACATGGAACATTTTACTGCACCACAAAAAACTTTATGAACATTTTGCTGATAATATTTAAATACTTTTCCTTACATGTTGGATATATGACTTTTACTTGTGAAATATGTTCAGTGTGGCATTGATAGTTTTAGTAGTAAAGTTTTTGAATACTTCTTCCACCACTTACACACACTACTGTATCTCTGTATTACTGGACATGAAGCTGAGACAGCGTGCATGACTCAGCAGCAGGATGTGTGTGCTGATACCAATCTGCTGCTTCTGCTTTGATAGCTCAGCTATTTCAATGTAAATGTACACAGTATAAATAAATCGGCTTATGATCTTCAATGAGGAAATTGTTGCTTAGTTGCTGTCTAAGAAGGCATTTGATCTTTTGGTATGCATAAGATTACAAGTTAAAAGTAACAACCTTCGGATAAATACATTTAAAAAATATATATATATATATTTCTAAAGGGCATTCTTCAGTTTTCACAACTTATTTTGGTAATTTTTCTTCTAACTAGTCCGGTGTGGTATAGATGTGTTTGTGCTAACGGGACTGTTGTTGGTTTACCTTCAGACTGGCACAGTCAGAAGTACGAGCGTGAGTGGCGTGACGACCACGACGAGGTGTCCAGTGTGAAGAGCGAGGGAGCGCCGTTCCGCGGAGGCTTCAGGGGCAGAGGACGTGGGAGAGGGAGAGGCCGGGGCAGAGGCCGAGGCAGAGGTATGTAAGAGAGAAGAATACAAAACACTAAAAATACAACTTCACCACCAGTTTTTCTGTTTTCCAAAACTGTTTAGTTATAGAAGCTTATTTTCTTGGCCTTTCTTTTGTGGTCAACATCTTATTTTTATATTTTTGCTTCCTGAAACAATCCTGGCAGACAAAGCCGTGGTGAGGATTTCGCCACTGTGCTGCTTGGGCAACTTTCTTTAGTGCCAGTACACAACACATTTAAGTGTGTGTGTGTGTGTGTGTGTGTGTGTGTGTGTGTGTGTGTGTGTGTGTGTGTGTGTTTGACAAAAAACATACATGAACCTGCATACATTCAGCATACTGTGGGAACCGATGAACAAGAGCATAAACTTTTTACAATGTAAATACTGTATTAAACAAAATATTAAGGCCGTTCTTTTAACACTATAAAACCAGCTTGTAGATTGCAGACGTGCTGTAGACGTGATGAGATCTTCATGTCTCTTCTCTGACTAAACATCAATGAAGAGAACTTTTCACAACTCTGATCTCAGCATTGAAGCTACAACACAAACAAACAAACAACATTCATGTAAACACTTTAGACATAAATGAGCACTATAATAATAATATCTTGGATACTTTTTATTGTTTCACTGTATCGCAGTCCTTTAGTAACAGACGTTCCACTTGCCAAAGCACGGCCCAGTGCGGTGGTCGAGTGGTTAAGCACAGTAAGAGCTAACACAACATCCATTGTTTGGCTACTTAAACCCCTTGAAGGACCTAACAGGGCTTGGCTACTTACTTGCTAAAGATGTATGCTATTAGTTAAGCCCTGCCGTCCAATAAAGCCGGCAAAGTGCAAGCGCACACAGCCTTACACGTGCACAATCAGACCCGATCCATAGAGCGAGCTGCGAGGCACTGAGAGAAACACTCAAATGCATCGAACCATATAGTTTTCTCTAGCTGTTAACAGACGCTGCTGCTTTTAAATAGCAAAAAGCTGAACTACTGTATTTCTTTGTGAACAAGAGATGGCAGCAGTGACAGTTTCCTGGATTAAACAAACAAGACATTAGGTTTTGATAAGTGCTATTTTAGAACTTAAGACTGAGTCATGCTAGTCATTGCCTTTGCTTTCTGTCTGTATTAATACTTAAGCCAACCAACTGCTGGTAGTAGTTTTACATTCAGCTTACACACATCAGATTGGAATCAATATTCTCTTCCAACATTCAGTCAAGACCAAGAAAACAAACTTATTTTGTTAACTGTCAAACCTACTTGTTTTAAATGTCTTATTTCATCCAACCTGACAGTGCTGTTAAGTTGAGTTGTTTTTGGTTGAGTTTAAGGGCTG